>PVKS010026301.1:0-28854 GCA_004027875.1 Aplodontia rufa | reverse complement strand
AAAAGGGTCAAGGAAATTCTCTTAAATAATAATGGCCCAGAGGAACTGGTAAGAGGGAGGTAGCAGTGGCCGCTGTGCCCAGGAGTACTGAACGAGAAATCTCTCCATGGATGTGGGACACCAATGGTGGCAGAAATACCATACTGTGAGGTGGGTGATTTTCTCCCCAAATTCAATTCCAACCAAGGAAAGAAGCTTAATAATGGAGCTAAAATCAAGTTGATAGTTATGCTGCCTCAGGCAGCTACCCATCCTATGGGCAGGGAATTAGCCAGGAGGGGAGGAACCTGTGCATAATTAATTTAACTCAGCTGCAGTGGTGAGCGCTCAGCAGAACCTGGGTGTGAGAACCCTGTGCTCTCAGTCTGCAGCAGCTGCAGCTGCGATCCTGGGGTTGTTGTAATATACACAAATCAGAGACCCTAAATCTGATGGTGCAAAGAAGAGAGGAAGCACCATTATACTGTTTCCTCCCAGAGGGTGGTATGGGACACTCCTTAATCAATGAGAAAGTTGGTCTAGTAACATGAGTTAAATCCAGATAAGATGTAATGCTTTACAATCTAATATTTTTTTTAGAGTTATAATGGGAAGGGGAAGGGAGGGATAAGGGAGGGTAATTGGGGGGGCACTCCTAGGGATAATTGCAATATCCAGAATATATACACATTCTATACACATTTTATATTATTTGTTAAAATCTTGTAAGGTTGCTCAAAAAGAAAAAAAGAAAAAAAAAGAAAAAAAAATTGAAACCAAAACCATCAGCTATAGCATGGATTAGGGACCTCAGTCCAGCGGAATGGAGGAGTGGCTCCAAATACCTTGACTGTCCACCCTGTGGGCTGTATGGGACTGGCAGACCCTTCCTTCTGGTCTTGCAAGACACATTTGGAGGCTTCCTGCCAATCCCATTAAACACCCAAACTGTGGGAGGAGTCTACGATCAGGACTCTGATCAATAGGGCCTAATCAGCCAGTGTGGTCTCCAGCTGCAGGTCCAACAGACATTGCCAGAAAGTCTCAGACAAGGCAGTGACTAGCATCAGCCTCAGGGACCAACAAATAAAAGGGGTAGCTGGGACTCAGTGCCTTCCTCCACTTTCAGATCCAGATCTCTGTGTATAGACAAGATTTCAGGGATTGGAGTGGTAGTTCAACGGTTATGGCACTTGCCTGGAATATGCAAGTATATGGGTTCAAACCCCAGCACCACATACACAATGAATTGTTGGAGCAACAGAAGCCACAAGAAAAACTAAATAAAATTGATTAAAAAAAAAAAAAGATTTCATAGGTCCTGAGTTCTCCAAGTGGGAATGTGCTTCCATGCCCCCTTCAGACCTCCACAAAAACTGGTCTAGCTGAGCTGGCCTGGTGTGTACTTCATGCCTGCGTCCCCTTGCTAGGATTATGAATCCCCCACACATCATCTCTTGGGACCAATTAAGACCACAAGACACACAAGAGTGGGGCAATAATGATCCCAGGGCAACTCATTCCAGACTGGCCACTCTCTTTGGAATACTAAGAGTCCCAGACAGCTGCACCAGGACCCACAAGACTTCCAGAGGCTCCTGGGTACCTGGCTGAAGAGGGACAGGAGTTTGGGCAGACAGACACTGAACTGCCCAAAAGTGCAACTCAGGTGGCCCTGATGTCCACTCTCACAGGAAGCAGGGAAGGTGATTGTTTACAATCCACTATAGGAGAGAAATACTGGGAGGCCTCCTAGGAATTTCATTGTTAGCTGAGATCACCAAATCTCACTCCCTCCAACAAACTCAACTGGGAAGTGATTCTATCTCGAAGTCAGCTATGAACACATTCCCTCATGGTACATATTGACCTTGGCGGTAATAATTCACAACCTTCCCAACTCCTTTTTTTTTTCTATTTTTATTATTGAAATTGATGTTCCTGTATATATGTATTTTTGTTTGTTTGTGTGTCTATGTTTTTGGCTTTTATTGTCACTCTGACTTCTTGTGTTTGACTGCTGTATCCATATCATTGGGGTTTGACCTAGGGAAGACGTCATTATAGTAAACTAGCCCTCTGTCTCCTTGGGTCGAAGAGACCCCCCCTATTCTACCCTCTTCTTCCCTTTACGCTGTGAATTCCTAAATTGTATTCTGTTCTCTCTCATTCTCCCTCAAAGTCTTTACCCGACTCTCATCCTATTTCTATCTTTTCTTTATTCTTAATAAAATAGCTTACATCACTCTACTACCTTGTAGCTCTGTTTCCTAAGTCACAAGTTCCACACTATCTTTCTACCTCATTCCCTTTGCTCTCTAGACATTTTTTTCCTCACCTACAGACAACCTGGTAAACTGAAGAGAATATTATACTGGAAAACAGGTGTTTGCTTGTTATCTAAGTACAGTGTGAGAGATCTCATGGATGAAAACTACTAATCCGATTGCTCCTATAGATGCTAATCAGCACTGTAACAGTTAAAATTGACATTGTTGGGTGCAAGCATTGACTGCACTTATTGACTTCTACCACCTATCCCTTGAGGTATTGGAAAGCATAAAGGTTCACAATACTTCACCGATTGGTGTGGCAGCCATTGAACTGTGCTACCCAAATTATACCCCAGCCCAAATAAGCAGAGATAATAAACTCCAATACAATCAGCAAAGCCCCCAAGAGAATTGTTTACTGTTGGACCTCAAGCCAAACTCCCTGTAACTGAAAATCAGGAAAAAGGGTAATAATCGCCCACCTCAACCTCACAGCTCCCTACACAAGGAGTCCAGGGTTGGGGGGACCTAGATGAAAATGTAGAAAAATGTATCAACATTTTAATTAGTAATTCAATCAAAGAATTGAAAGAAGATTTAAGGAAAGGGACAAGAGTACAATTTCAGGAGATGAGAGACAACAACAGATAACAAAGAGAGGCTGAGAAATGTCAAGTTCAAGAAGAGAGATAGGAAAAGAAACTTATTGTACATGATAAGAACTTCCAAGCAGTATTTGACAAGATGGGAAGAAATAATGTGACAGTAATTAGGATTGAAGAAAACATAGAATAACACACAAGGGGCATTAAGAACATTCTAAGTGAAAGTGCCAAGGAGAATTATCCCCATATCAGAATTGACCCAGAATACCAAATTCAAGATGCCTATAGGACACCAAACAGACTTAACCAAATGAGAAATTCACCAAGACACATTATCTACAAAATGAATAAAAAGAGAAATTAAGGAGACAATCCTAAAAGCAGCTAGGGAAAAACACCAAATCACATTCAGAGGCAGACCAATTTGGATTACTATGGATTTCTCAGATCAGACAATAAAGACCAGGAGAGCATGGAATGCTATTTTTCTAACTTTGAAAGAAAACAATTCTCAGCCAAAGATAATATATCCTGCAAAACTCAGCTTTCAATGTGACGGGCAAATTAAATACTTCAATGATAAATTCAGGATAGAAAGATTCATGAACACAAAGACTGCAATACGCAAAATTCTCAAGGACATACTTCATTCAGAGGATCATGCTAACAACTCCCAAAACCCTTAAGCAAAAGAAAGAGAATAACCACAATACACACAAAAAGATATCCAATATGGCACAAAACACAATAGTCACAATGTCAGGGACCCAAGTTCCCATGTTTATCCTAAATCTGAACATGAATGGACTCAATACCCTAATTAAAAGACACAGATTGGCTTACTGGATCAAAAAACAAAATCCAACAATATGCATCCTACAGAAAACACACCTCACAATCAAAAATAGACATAGACTGAAGGTGAAAGGTTGGCAAAAAGTCTACCAGGCTTGTGGCCTGAAAAAGCAAGCTGGCATTGCGATCCTAATATCCTATAAAGTCAATTTTGACCAAAAGCTAGTCAGAAAGGACAAAGAAGGTCACTGCATCATAGTTAAAGGAATAATTCATCAAGAAGATATAATAATAGCTAATATTAATGCCCTCAAACACAAAACTCCCAAATATATATATAAAAAATACTCAAGGACATTAAAGCCCTCATCAGTCTCAAAACAATAATACTGGGGGACTTGAATACACCATTATCAATAATAGATAGATCATCAAAGCAAAAAAAAATCAATAAATGTATCTCTATCCTAAACAGCTCTATTAAACAACCTGATTTAACACACATTTACAGAATATTCCATCCTAAATCAGCTGAGTTTACCTTTTTCTCAGCAGCTCATGGACTCTTCTCCAAAATAGACCACATCCAAAATAGTCCACAGAGCTAACCTTAACAAATACAAAAAAGTTAATATAGTCCCATGTATCCTGTCAGACCACAATGGTATGATCTTAGCAATCAACAGCAAGAAAATCAACAGAAACTACTCAAATGCTTGGAAATTGAAAAATGCCCTCTTAAAAGAAAAACAGATAAAATAAGTATTAAGAAGAGAAATCAAGAAATTCTTAGAAACAAATGAAAATGATGAAACAATGTACTGAAATCACAGGGATAGTATGAAAGCATTCTTAAGAGATAAATTTATAGCACTGAGTGCCTTCATAAAAAATCAGGAAAGAGCTCAAATTAATAGTCTTATTCTCCAAGTCAAATCCCTGAAGAGAGGAACAATCCAATCCCAAACCTAATAGAAGACAGGAAATAACAAATATCAGAACTGAGATCAAGAGCAACAACAACAACAACAACAAAACAATACAAATTGGTTCTTTGAAAAAAAATCAGTAAGATCGACAGACCCCTTGCCAACCCCAACAAAAGGAAAAATGAAGTGAAGCAAAACAACGAAATCAAAGTGGAGATATCACCACTGACTCAATCAAAATGCAGAAGATTATCAGAACTTATTTTGAAAATGTGTACTCTTCCTAATTTGAAAATATGGAAGAAATGATCAAATATCTGGCCACATACAACATTCCCAAATTAACACTGGAGGACTTTGAAAATCTAAACCAACCAATCACAGGTAGGGAAATTGAATCAGCAATCAAAGGTCTTCCAAAAGAGAAAATCCCAGAACATGAAGGATTCACAACAGAATTCTACTGTCCGGTCCCAGCCAGCAGGAACCGGACGGCTCTCATTCGGCGTTTCATTGAGATTAAAATTTCTCTCTTTACCGCGGCTAAAAGCCTCCAAGCGCTTCCCGCCTTCCCTCTTTTTGAGAAAAGGCTATTCACATTTAGAGTCCTTGTTTCTATTGCTGTACTAGAGTCCCTATTTCTGCAGCCGAGGCTCTTACCACCTGCATCTTCTAATGCTGCTGATCTCTCCACCGTCTCTGCTGCTGCTGCTGCTGCTTTGCTGGTTCTATACTTCTGTGCTTCTGCTTCTCTGACTCTATGCTTCTCTGCTTTCCTCCTGACTGCTTTCTCTCTGCTTTCCTCCTGACTGCTTTTTTCACCTGACTAGTCGCTACTCTCTTTATCCATTACAACAACCAATAGGGGTACAGTGCAAACACATTTATCCAATTGTAACAAATGAGTGGCCAAATAGCTTAGTCATGCGATCAGGCAATTTGCTAATTACAAGCCAGCTGGGCTCCTTAGAGTTGTTTACCACCAATTCTTTTACAAGCCAGCTGGGCCTCTGACCTTTACAGAAGAATTAACACCGATCCTATACAAGCTTTTCCATGAAACTGAAAGTGTTGGAACACCCCATAACATTTTTATGAAACAAATATAACACTGATACCAAAACCCAACAAAGACACATCAAGAAAAGAAAACTACAGACCAATTTCACTGATGAACATAGACTCTAAAATCCTCAATGAAATTCCAGCTATCTGGATACAAAAATATATTAAAAAGATAACACATCAGGATTAAGTGGGCTTTATTCCAGGAAAGCAGGGCTGGTTCAAGATACACAGATCAATAAATGTAATTCACTACTTAAACAGAATTAAAAATAAAAATCATATAATCATCTCAACTGATGCAGAAAAGGCCTTCAATAAAATACAGCATCCACTTATGCTCCAAATTCTGGAGAAAATAGGATCAAAGGAAGATACTTTAATTTTGTAAGAGCCATTTACGACAAATACATAGCCAACATTACGCTTAATGGAAAAAGACTGAAAGCATTTCCACTGAACTCAAGAACAAGACAAGGATGTCCACTTTCACCACTCTTACTCAATACAGTCCTGGAAACCCTTGCTAGAGCTATCAGACAAGAGAAGGCAATCAAAGAAATTCGAATTTGAAAAGAGAAATTTGAGATGTCTCTATTTGCTGATCACATGATCCTACATCTAGAAGACCCAATAAACTTGACCAGAAGACTCCTAGAGCTTATAAATAATTTCAGCAAAGTGGCTGGCTATAAGATCAATACTCATAAATCATTAGGTTTCCTATAATCCAGCAACAATTCCACTGAAGAAGAAGTCAGGAACCTGTTCCATTCACAATCTCCTCAAAAAAATAAAAATACTTGGGAACCAATCTAGCAAAGGTTATCAAGGACCTCTGCAATGAAAACTAATGAACATTTTAAAAAAGAAATTGCAGAAGACCTGAGTTGATGGAAAAGCATTCCATGTTCTTGGTTATGCAGAATCAATATAATCAAAATGGTCATCCCACCAAAAGCCCTATAGAGATTCAGTACAATCCCCATCAAGATACCAATGTCACTCTTCACAGATATAGAAAAAGCAATTCTCAAATAACAAAAGACCCATCATAGCCAAAACATTACTAAACAGGAAAGAGGAAGAAGGAAATGTCTTAATTCCTGACCTGAAATCATACTGTAGAGCAATAGTATCAAAAACAGCATGGTATTGGTATCAAAACAGAATTGAAAAACAATGCAACAGAATTGGAGATACTGAGATAAACCCAAAAAACTTTAACCATCTGATATCTGATAGAGGGGGCAAAAGCAGAGCATGGAAGAAAGACAGCCTATTCAACAAATGGTGCTGGACAAATTGGACAGAAATATGCAGACAACTGAAATTGGATCCTTACCTCTCACCCTGTACAAAAATCAAATCATAATGGCTCAAGGATCTGGAAATTAAACTAGCAATTTTACATTTGCTTGAAGAAAAAGTAGGATCAATATTACATCCCATAGGTGTCGGCACCGCCTTCCTTAATAAGACTCCCATAGTGCAAGCATTTAACCCAAGAATAAATTAATGAGATGCCATTAAACTAAAAAGATTCTGCACAGCTAAAGAATTAGTCAAGAGTGCCAAGAGAGAACCTTCAGAATGGGAGAAAATCTTTGTCTGCTACACCTCGGACAGAGGGCTAATATCTAGAATATACAAACAACTCAAAAAACTGAACATCAAAACTGCAAATCACACAGTCAATAAATGGGCTAGGGAGGTAAATAGAAATGTCTCAAATGAGGAAGTCCAAAAAGCCCATGAACATATGAGAAAATGCTCTACATCACCAACACTCAGAAAAATGAAAATTAAAACTTCACTGAGAAGTCCACTTCATTCCTGTCAGAGTGGAAAAACTGAAGAATAAGAATAATGACAGATGCTTGAAGTGCTGTGGGAAGAGAAGGACACTGTCACATTGTTGGTGGGAATACAAGCTTGTATGGCCACTCTGGAAAGCAATATGGAGACTCCTCAAAAACCAGGGACTGGAACCACATTATGACCCAGCTATCCCACTCTTGGGTATTTTCCCAAAACAGCTAGAATCAGCATACTACAGAGATACAGTTTTATCACTGTTTTTAGCAGCTCAATTTAATGTATGTACCCAACTCTGATCTTCCTCAATGGACAAGTGGATACAAAAACATTAGTACATATGTACAATGGAATTCCAGTTCACTATTTGAAAAAATTATATCAAGGCATTTGCATGAAAATGGATGGAGATGGAAAAATTGTGCTGAGTGAAATATCCCAAACTCAGAGACATAAGGGCTGAATATTTTCTCTTACAAGTGGAAACTAGAATACAATCAGAAACAGACTGAAATTTGGCTAACAGATTAAATAACCTCAACATGGGTGAATTTTTACATGAGGTAGGGAAACCTTACCTATGATGCTGCGGGATTAAGGGAGGGGGCAGGCAGGAGGCTGGGAATAGGAGGGATATCATGGCAGGTGGAGTGAGGAAGTATGGGGGTATCAAGACAGTGGGGAACTTCCATGAGTAGCCCAACTAACACAGGGGTAATATAGGGGAAACATGGGATCTGGGGGAACCCAAATGGGGGACAACATGGAATAGCATCAGCCTTGGCTTGCTCTATCACTGTGGATTTGTTCATGAATGTTTGGCAACGATTCCCTCCCAAAAGTAGACTATCTTGAATGAATTTTAAAAAAGAAAGAAAGAAAAATGAATTAATAATGGTCCAAAAAATTCAAAATTTTGTAAATTATATAAAATTACAGATTAAATGCATTCTGTAAGTAAATACCCAGATAATCACGGTTGTCACATCATAGTAAAACACACAAATAGTAAAAATACAGAGAAAAATGACACGTTAGGCATAGAATATTTGGGAATATGTTAAACAACAACAACACAAAGACCTGTGGGAGTGGGGAAGTGGCTTATAAGTAGGGCTTTTGCCTGGCATACATTAGGACTCGAGTTCAAACTCCACTACCACATACACAACAAAGTATGGGAAAAACAAGTACCAGATGAAAAATTAAATAACATTCAAAAACAGGCCTGTTATCTGAAAACATAAAAACTTCAATGAAAATGACCAAAGAAAATGTAAATATATGGACAAGTGTATTCTGTTCATGGATTTGAATATTTAACATATTAATATGTAAATTATCTTTAGTCTAAGCTATAGATTCTATTAATTTTTTTACAAGCTGAGCAGATTTTTTGATATAAAATATCAAACTGATTCAAAAGTCTCTGTGAAAATGTGAGAACATAGAATTTCCAAAGCAATCTTGATTAATAATAATTTTTTTGTGTGTGGTGCTACAGATTGAACGCAGGGCTTCATGTATGTGAGGCAAACACTCTATAACTGAGTAACATCCTCAGTCTTTAAATAATAATTTTTAACAAAATTGATAAGATTTCAAAATTTATTATAATTCTACATTAATCAAGACAGAATGGCACAAACATAAAGCTAGACAAATAGGCCTGTAGAACAGAAGACAGAACTCAGAAACAATTCCTCAATTATATGTTCAACCAATTCTCACTAAAACTGTCAGACAACCCAATGGAAAAAGAAAGGAAAGGTCTACTAATAAATCATATGGAAACAAATTGATGCTTTAATAAAAAATAAATTAACTGCACTTTGCCACAGACAAAAATTAATTTTGGATGGAGCATAGAGATAAGATTTAAAGCTAAATCTTTCTATTTGTAAATAAACACAATAAATACATCACAAATTTGTGGTATGCAAAAGTATTTCAGACAGGATACAGACACCATAACTACAGAAGCAGGAAAAAGCAAAATTAGAGATCATATTGATTTAAATATTGTACTTTTCCAAAGAAACAGTTGAGAATGTAAATAACCATCTATGGATGGGAGAAAATATTTGCAAAAACATCTATTTAATATAGAATTAGAATTCAGAACATCTATTTTTTAAAAATCCTGCAACTCAGCAATAAAATTACAAACTCAAATTTTGAAAATAATTGAAAAATAACTTCACAGAAGTTACATAAATACTGTCAAGTCATGAAATGATTTGAACATCATTAGTCATAAAAAAAAAGTTACTCCCTAGAATTTCTACAGCAAACAAACAAAATCTTCATAAAATCAAGCACTGACAAAGATTCAGAGTAGCAAGAACTTCCCATCATTGTTCAGAAGCAGGTAAATCACTTTGGAAACTTCTGGCAGCTTTTGTAAACAACACTAATCCATTTAATTAAGTTGTAGTTTCACTTACAGGTATTTACACAAAAGGCAAGGAAGCAATCAGAAGGCTTTCCTAGGAATGCCAGTAGTGACTTCGTATCAGGGTAGCTGAAAACTGGAAACAGTCAATGCACTGAGGAGCAGAGGTATAGAGATGCAACAGTTACTTATTAGTACAAATCAATACTGTTCAGCAATAACAAGACCAAAGCACAGGTACACAGGTACATGAACAAATCCCCAAAACCCACAAATGAACGAAGTTTTACCCAAAGAATCATCTACAATAAGGGTATTATTGAAGTAGATTTGGAGAACAGGCCAAAACGAACACTATGCTTATGTCAAATTTATTACACTACATTTAAGATTTGTACATCTTACTTTATGTAAATTTCCCTCCAAAACCCTCATAAACTTTCATTGAGTTCTAATTAATTATACAAATGTTGGAGTGTTTAGCAAAGATATATAATGATTTCAATAACTTAGATTGAAATGGTTCAAAAGATGAATTTGTAGATGATTACAGGGTAAATATGTGATAAAGAAATCATAACATACCATTAGTTATGGAGTCTAGAAGTCGAGTATATGCGTGTTTAAATATTGATTCTTTTAATTTTCCAAACTGTTTCAAATTTTTCATAATGAAATAACAGGAAAAATATGGGGAACCAAGAAATAAATACATGCAAATGTGGGTACTTATAGCAATGATTATATTGTAGAATCCTAGCAGTAAATGATGATTAGACACCTGATTCCATAAATAAAGCAACCAATACATTGTACCATACACAGAAAATCAATTTCAAGAGTATGTAAATATGACATTTAAAATGATGAAATTCCAAAAGCTAACACAGAAAAATATTTTTGTGGCTTTAGGATACTTAAAGGTAAAGACAAATTCCATTGTGAAAGTCTTCAAAATCTAGATACCCAAATTAGTAACAACCAAGAAAAAAAAATGGTTTATGGGACCATATTAATGAATATCAAGATATCATTAAGCCATATGTGGTACTCACACCTATATTTACAGTGACTTGGGAGAATGAAGGAGGAGGATGGCAAGTTCTAGGCCAGGCGGGGTTACTTAAAGAGACATTATTTCAAAATAAAGACTGTGTTTATTTTTTTTAAGGGTTGGTTATATAACCCTGTGGTAGAGTACCCCTGTGTTCAATACCCAATGTCACACACACACACACACACACAAAGACATAATTAAGCACATTAAAAAGTAAAAATATAAGCCAGAGTATACAAAATATATTTGCCATAAATATAAATGCTTATAGCTGGAGTAGATAAAAAAAGTAGATAATTTAGACAAAGAACTCTCTAGAAAATGAGCAAGGAGCTTAAACAGGCATTTCACTAAGATACTTAAATTAATCAGCCAATAAGTGAAACTGCTTCTACTCATTAGTAATCTTGGAAATGCAAAATAAAACTTCAAAAAGATCCCACTACGCATCTATCAGAATGATGGAATTAGAAAGTCTGTTCTAGACCAAAAATTGGTGACGATAGCAATCAATGAGGAATTTCAAACGTTTCTGGTGGCAATATAAATATGTACACAATTTTAAAAAAGAAAAAGTTTAACATATTCTACTGAGGTTCAATATGCTTAATTCCTGTGACCCAGAAATTCCAATCCTAGGTATTTATACAACAGAAATGCATGAATATACTCCCAAGAAGATACACATAAGAGATATACAGTAGCATCAATTCAAAGCTGTATCCAAGATATAATAGATAAAGAATAGCATATTTCTGATGACATACTAGATAGAATGAGAACAGTGAACCATAGATGCATCCATCCACAAGGGTGTGCTTTGAAAAAAATGGAGTCAATGGAGCCTACCACAAATTAATATATATTGTATGTTTGAATATGAATAAATACATATCAGAAAATATCACACTTCTGCTGCAATGATCAGGGCACATGCTTAGCTAATGAAACTATAAATCTATAAGTAAGAAAAATTTACCATAAAACAAGAAATTAAGAGAGTATTTGCATTTGCACATGTGAGAGGTGGTAGTAATAGGAAGGCTCATGAGAGGTTGTTGGCATTGTTTTATATTTAATCTGGGAGTTGTTTTCTAATAATGAGCTATACATATTTGTTCACTTTTTGTCTATAGTTGTTTTACAATAAAGAAGTTTTAAAATAATAATTTTGGGGACAAAAGCATGGCTGATTTCTATAAGGCACTTAGAATATTGTCCAGAAACAATTTATAAAAAAGTACTCTGAATTCAAATTCTAGGTCCTCTCTTTCATAGTTATGTGGTTTAGATTAAGTTTAATTTCTTCTGGCTTTAATTTTGTATTTGAATAAAAGCTATTTGTGTTATTCAGCTTTTCATCACTATGACCAAAATAACCGAAAAAAATCAACTTTCAGGAGGAGTGATCTATATTGACTGACAGTTTCAAAGGTGTAAATCTGTTGTTGGGGCTCCATCATTTTGAGCCTGAGATGAGTCAGAACATCATGGTCCATGGGCATGGTGGAGCAAAGTTGCATTCCTCATGGCAGATGAGAATAGAGATGATGTGGAAAGAGCCAAGGACAAGATACACTCTACCAGTGTACGACCCCAGAGACCAACTTCTTCCAACTAGGCCCTGCCTCCTACAGTTTCTACCACAACTTCTCAATCAGCAAATTGGATTAATATATTGATGAGGTCATTGTCCTCATAATCCATTCACTTCCCAAGAATCCCACCTCTGAACACAGCTGCATTGGACACCAAGCCTTTTTTAACACATGTGTCTCTGGGGGACATTCCAAATCCAAACACAGCAGTACTATAATTATTTCTACATTTAACCTTAAGATTCAAATGAGCAAATGCATATAAAAATGTTTAAAATAGTTTTGGCCCATGTGAAGTTTATCATCTTAAAATCTAGTAAGAGCAGATTAAGTGTTTTGTTCTATGCCAATTGCTAAAGAAAAAAAATCAATGATATTTTTAAGACTCAATAAGAAAGACTTCCTTCCAGACCTATCCCATAATGATGGCATTGCGATTAAGCACGGAAGGAGAGACTGGGCTCAACTCTACGTACATCTTTGGCAAGTGTGATTAGATACTTAAGGAGAAGTGTGGGGGACTTGGATGAAAAATTAGTAAGAGGAAATATCAGGGACAAGGAGGATTCCTCCCAAACCAATGAACAGGATTATAGTTACTGAAGATAGGCCAGGGTGATCAGACATCACATGGGTGAAGGTAGAGGATGAGGTTCTGATTAGGTGTAGAGAGGAGTCAGATATCAAGGATGGAAGGTCTAGCTAAAACTATATTTCACAAGGACATGCAGAGAGGGGCCTAAGAGAAGTTTCAGAAGCCTAACTAAAGTTCACTTAAGCAGAGAATTTGTCAAAATGTGGCACTAAAAATTAATTATAATTAATGATACTATTTTGAAAACGACTACCATAATTTTATAGATGAGAATTTAAAACTGAAAGGAATTAACTGCATTTATTGAGATCACACAGAATGTAAGTGAAGAGCAGAAATTCAAAGGCTTCTGAATTCTGAAACTGTCTCTAGGATATAAAATGATTTCAAAGGGGAAAAGTCTGAAGGCAGGAGGTGACTGGATATTCCATCCAAACACATTAAGCAAAGTCAGGGGGAACAGAAAATTAAGGATAGAGAAGGGAAGACTCAAAGCGGTGACCACGCTATTTTGGGCTAGAAGCCTGCAAAAATGGTGGCACTGTAAACAAAAATAGGGATCACAGGAGGAGTAGCTGGTTTGCACTGGTGAGATTAAAAATTTAATTTGGACAAAGCGTAATTACAGCGTCAGATCACTCATCATCGTAATGAAAGTCATTTATTAAATACTGCCTTATGACATAAAGCCTCTGCTTAACAAAGCAAGTTAAGTGGATCTGTCCACCAAATACTAACAGTGGGGCAAAAAGCAATAAATGCTGCATATTGAAGCACAGCAGGGACGACAGTAGGAAAAATGAGACCGAAAGCTTTGATGAGAGCATGAGGTAAACTCCCTCATAGTGAAGCCCTGGGCAATCGAGAGAGGAGTGGGGAGAGAGGGAGGGAAGCAGGGTCAGGCAGCATGGAAAGAAACCCATGACAAATTTTGCCTATGATGCATCCTGAGAGAGTTCCCTGTCCCTAGGCCAGGTTTTCAAAAGCCTGAGTTTGGTATAGAGGGGTATGGAATTGGCAGCCAAGCTCTGAGAAGACAGCTCAAAGATTGGTCCAGGAACAAAGCTGGACTCGAGCTAAGCCGCTAGGCAGAGACCAGGTGCAAAGCAATGAGAAAGCTAAATCACCTAGGCAAGAGCAGGCAGATTGGAAGAGAAGTGGAAGCAGCCGCACACAGAGGCATTCATTCCAGGACGGTCTGGAGCTTCAGGCTGTGTCTTTTTATAGGGAGCCTCAGGACTTGGCGATGGCTGATAAGGGAGTTTGCTACAGGAACTGAGCCCGTTCAGACACAACAAAAATGGGCAGAGAATTCCAGGGTGGCAAACAGACACACAGATGAAGGTGAAAAGCGAAATAAAAGCAAGAGAAGAGCTCACATCGTTCTCAAACTAAATAGGAATCCAGAAGGCATCTGTGTGAATCTTTCCCCCAACTTGCTATTTTTTTCCTCCTGACTGCCTTGTAAATCTCAACACTTCTTTCTTTCTCTCTTTTTTTTTTTTTTTTAAAGAAATCCTATCTTGAAGTCCTGTCTTTTACAAATGACACTCTCTCCCACCGAGCTCTTTCTCCAGGATTTGAAAGCTGGCATATGGCTGTTGTGAAGAGGGAAGCTTGAGCTGCTTCTGCCTGTATCATGCATCTTGTAGATAACACAGGACTTTTGACTCCCTGGCTGCCAATCCTCTATCTTTCATCTGTACCAAATTCACAATGATGAGGAAGAAAGGAAAGCAATTTAATTCTCCATGGGACTTCTTAGAGCTTCTGTAAAACATGATTTCTGCTTTATACCAAGTAAGCAGTAATAATATACAGACAGTGAGAATTGTCTGTTGGATGGTGAAAATGGTGGAAGGAGGGTTGCAGAATAAATCTGAGTAATAAATATATATATATAGATATATATATATATATCTATATATATACATGCTACAGTGGGTTTTCATCATGGAATCCAAAAACACCCACTTATCTTCTGCAAAGGACTTGCTATAGCTCATTTTCTATCTGTGTATGTAACTCCATCCCAGATCAGCATCTGTCAAGCCTAGAGAACATAGCATTTATAATATTGTTTTCATTCTTGACTGAACACATAAAAAGCACAAAATCTAGTTAGAAGAATGGCATGTGTGTGTGTGGGTTTTCTCAAAGCCTGCGCCACAGGCTCTCATACACCCTCTTCTATTATTCACAGGCTATTGGTACATTTTGCTCAGAGGGTTTTGAGTGAAATCAAATGAATTATTGGAATTTCTCTTCAGGTAGGTCGGGAAAGGCATGGGAATAAAAAAGATTCCCTACCATTATGTAAGCTTTACATCCATTTTTTAAGTGTTTCATTATAATCACTATAGTTTCACTTTTCTGTGAAAAACCCTGATAGATAAATTCCCTGCCATCCCAGATAGAATACCACTCTGTGGTGGTTTGGATTTCAATTAATGAGGATTTTGTTGGCTTGGCAATTCATATTCTGAACTTTAACTCTGTTACCCATCTCCACCTTGCCTTATGACTCATGTCCATCATGATCTCTGTATTTGGCTTTGAGATTTATCTCTTCCTTTTCTAAGGCAGATTGTTTATCCTCATGTTATAATTCTCAATTTAAAAAATGCATATATATAGAGGGGGGTAATCAATGCAAAATATTTGGAAAGAGGTGAAGAAAATAAAAACTGGCAAGGATTTGTAGGAAAAGTTCTTACTCCCAGCCTTTGATTAGTTATGATTTTCCCTCTCTACGTGTTCCTACACCTGATCTGCACCTGAAAGCATTGGACCTGTCCCAGTACCACCATAGAATACTGATATCAAAGGGCACAACTTTTATAGTTCAAAAAAAATTGAAAGTGAACACCTACTCCATCACTTTTTATCTGTGGGATGATAAACTCACGTTATTTATTTCAGCCTAATTTGTTCATTTGAAAAAAAAAGGAAATGAATACACTGACTTGGATTACTTGAAGATAAAACCTGTTAATATATGTGAAACACCTATTCCAGTACTACTTCAAATAATCAGTCCTAAACACACTATATTTAATTTGTTATAGTAGTTATTTAACAATATTTTGTGGTCCTAAATAATTACTGCCTGAGGTCAGTAATGTTGGAAGAATAGCAAAATTCAGGCACAAAAATGATTGTTTTGCTTTTACTTACATAGCATGCACTTACAAAGTGTGGTATTTTTCTCACATGGATTACCTGTGGGGCTTTTCCAGGGCTCCATTTTATTTTCCTTTGCCATAACTCAGAGCCATAAGGAAAGGATACAGGGAGAAAGAAGCATTACTTGCCTGCAGAGAAGCAGCTGAGAATCTCTCTCATCCTATTAGGGTACACAAACCTGTTTCCTGTTAGTGACACTCATACACTTTTCTATGATGCACCCCATACGTTCAATACACTATTCTGATTTTATCGAGGTAATTTTAAAAAAAGCTGTATGTAATCCTCAAAGCACTCTGCAGAGCAATGTTTTCAACTGGCAGTTAAACTACCACTTTTCATACTATATCACTTAATTTTGGGTGGGATACTTTTTTCTAAAGCAGTGTTTCTCAGTATTTTTTTATTCATTTAAGATACTCTTACATTTAGGAGGGAATATTTGCCATAAATTCATGAACAAATGCATAGTGACAGAGCAAGCCAAGGCTGATGCTATTCCATGTTGTCCCCTATTTGGGTTCCCCCCGATTCTGTTTTCCCCTAATTTACCTCCATTTTACCTGGACTTCTAGTGGAAGTCAAAGGTTCCCAATTGGGTTGATACCCCTATATTCCCTCCCTCCAGCAGCCTTGATATCCCTCCAATTCCCTACCTCTCCCTGCCCCCCTCCCTTCATCCCACAGCATCATAGGCAAGGTTCCCCTGGCTGGTGTAAAATTTCATCCATGTTGAGGTTATTATTAGCTTAACCAACTTTCAGTCTGTTTCTGCTTACATTCTAGCTTCCACATATTAGAGAAAACATTTGGCCCTTGAGTCTCTGAGTTTGGGATGTTTCACTCAGCATGATTTTTTTCCATCTCCACCCATTTGGCTGCAAATGCCTTGATATTGTTTTCTCAAATAGCAGACTAGAATTCCATTGTATGTATGTACCACAGTTTTTGAATCCACTCGTCCAGCGAGGGAAATCAGAGTTGGGTACATAGTCTAGCAATAGTAAATTGAGCTGCTAAAAACAGTGATGAAGCTTTATCTTTGTTATATGCCAATGCCAGCTCTTTTGGGAAAATACCAGGAGTGGGATAGCTGGTTCATATCATGATTCCAGTCATAGTTTTTGAGGAGTTTCCACAATGCTTTCCAAAGTGGCTGTACCAGTTTGCAGTCCCAAACAATAATTTGACGGTTTCTCTCTCTTCCCACAGCACTTCAAGCATCTGTCATTATTCTTATTCTTCATTTTTTCCACTCTGACAGGAGTGAGGTGGAATCTCAGTGAAGTTTTAATTTCATTTCTCTGATTGCTAGTGATGTAGAGCATATTCTCATATGTTTATGGGCTTTTTGGACTTCCTCAGTTGAGAAATTTCTATTTACCTCCCTAGTCCATTTATTGATTGGGTTATTTATGGTTTTGATGTTCAGTTTTTTGAGTTCTTTGTATATTCTGGATATTAGCCCTCTGTCCAAGGTGTGGCAGAAAAAAGATTTTCTCCCATTCTCAAGGTTCTTTCTTGGCACTCTTAATTCTTTAGCTGTGCAGAACCTTTTTAGTTGAATGGCATCACATTCATTTATTCTTGTCTTAAATATTTGTGTTATGGAAGTCTTGTTAAGGAAGGCAGTGTTAACACCTATGGCATGTAATGTTGATCCTACTCTTTCTCCATGCAATGGTAAAGTTGCTGGTTTAATTTCCACATCCTTAAACCATTTTGATTTGATTTTTGTACAGGGTGAGAGGTAAGGATATAATTTCAGTTGTCTGCATATGGCTGTCCAGTTTGTCCAGCACCATTTGTTCAACAGGCTGTCCTTCTTTCACACTATACTTTTGCCCCCTTTATCAAATATCAGATGGTTAAAGTATTGGGGGTTCATCTTAGTATCTTCTACTTTGTTCCATTGGTCTTCAGTTCTATTTTGATGCCAAGACCACACTGTTTTTGTTACTATAGCCCTATAGTATAATTTCTGGTCAGAAATTGTGATACCTCCTGCTTCCCCTTTCCTGCTTAGTAATGTTTTGAGTATTCTGGGTCTTCTATTAATCCATATGAATTTGAGAATTGCTTTTTCTATATCCATGAAGAATGCCATTGGTATCTTGATGGGGATTGCATTGAATCTGAATAGTGCTTTTGGAAGGATGGCCATTTTGATTGTATTGACTCTGCCTAAATAAGAACATGGAGTATTTTTACATCTACTCAGGTCTTCTACAATTCTTTTTTTTAGTATTTGATAGTGTTGATTGTAGAGTTCCTTAATATCCTTTGCTAGATTGATGCACAAGTATTTTTTTCTTTTTTGAGGAAATTGTGAATTGGACAGAGTTCCTGATTTCTTCTTCAGTGGACTTAATGCTGGAGTATAGGAAAGCTAATGCTAATGATTTATGAGTGTTGATCTTATAGCCAGCAACTTTGCTGAAATCATTTATAAGCTCTAGGAGTCTTCTGGTCAAGTTTATTGGGTCTTCTATGATCATGTCATCAGCAAATAGAGACATCTTGACTTCCTATTTTCCTATTTGTATTCCTTTGATTTCCTTCTCTTGGATAGCTCTGACTAGGGTTCAAGGACTATATTGAATAAGAGTGGTGAAAGTGGACATCCTTGTCTTATTCCTGAATTCAGTGGAAATGTTTTCAGTCTTTCTCCATTAAGCATAATGTTTGCTATGGTTTTGTCATAAATGGCTCTTACAAAATTAAAGTATCTTCCTTTGATTCCTATTTTCTCCAGTGTGTTGAGATAAATACACCATTATCAACAATAGACAAATCAAAAAGCAATAACTCAACAAAATAACTAACCTAAATAATTCTATTAATCAACTGAACTTAACAGACATTTACAGAATATTCCATCCTACATTGGCTGAGTTTACCTTCCTCTCAGCAGCTCATGGATCCTTCTCCAAAATAGACCACATTCTAGTCCACAAAGCTAACCTTAATACAAGAAGTTGATATAGTCCCATGTATCCTGTCAGACCACAATGTTATGATCTTAGCAATTAACATCAAGGAACAACAACAGAAACTACTCAAATACTCAGAAATTGAATAATACCCTCTTAAATGAAGAATGGATAAAAGAGGTGGTGATGAGAACAGAATTCAAGAAATTCTTGGAAACAAATGAGAATGATGAAACAACATATTGAAATCTTGGTCTTGATTGCACATTAAAATCACTGGTGGATTTTTACAATGCCATGTCCTGATTGTAGCTCCCTCACTACCTCCCAGACCATAGCTGAATATACCATAATCTCTGGAGGCAAGGCACAAGCTCTGGTGATTGTAAAGTCTCCCTGGGAGGTTCTCATCCAGAGAGAGGTTAGAGAATTATTGTCCTTTGGAAAATGACCAATCTTTTTCCTAGACTGGCAGCTAGCCTAGCTGACCAAAATAGATTCTTGGATCAGCTTAGGTAAACAACTTAAAGCTGTTAATTGAGACTTTATTGGATTATTAAAGGTTTCTGACAGGTAAAATATATGTATTTGTAAAGTGCTCTGGAATTATCATTCTTTACTCCCAGATCTCTGACCACTGATATTTTCTCATTGCAATCATGTCTTCTAAGGGTTAGAGATTGTTTCATTTTAATATTCTGATGAAATAATTCAAACCAAAAAGAGAAGAAGACCATATAAGCATTCTAATTGATATTTTCTGAAGACCACATCACATCCATTTTATTATTCATTAATTTATTATTATTATTTTGCCAGTTTAGAGTCTAATAGTGAAAATCTCACATACTGTTGGGTACAAGTAAAAATATCCCAAGCAATTAGTAATTATAAGATACTGGGAACTTTTAACCATTAATAATTGACAAGTACAGTGGGTAAAATAATAGAATCTAAAGATCAGGTTCAGGTCCAACCCTTCATTAAAAATTTTATATATATATATATATGTATATATATATATATATATGTGTGTGTGTGTGTGTGTGTGTATGCATATATACATATATATGTATATATAAAACATGTATATGTGTTATATATATGTGTGTGTGTATATATATATACGTATATATATGCATACACACATATATATAACACATATACATGCAGATATATATATATACATATATATATATATGTATATATATATATACTTATAGGTACTGTTCTATGCTCTAGGTACACAGCAGTGAATAGGACTCAGGTTTCCTGCTCTCATGAAAGTTGTTAGATATTAAAGAGGTAAATATAATCCCAGTTCACAACAAAAAAGCAAAGCATTTCATATAGTAATCAATGAAGCTGTAAAGTAACTAATATGATCCTGGCAGTGGACGAGAAGGTGACAGTAGCTGTGGCTGCTGAGGAAGTTAGGTGCTTAGGAGTCAGTACTTGCGGAGGTAATATTTGGTTGAAATCCAATTAATGATGTGGACCAGAACATACAACCTCCTGGTGCCAGAGATTACCAAGCGAAGGAGATTGAGTTCAAGGGTCTCAGAGTAGTGAAGTCTTGAGTTTTTTACAGAAAAAGTGCTATTCCATCTAAAGGATATGGATCATGTGTGTGTGAAAAAGGAGTCCAACATTATCTTTCTCTAGACAGACTCTGAATTTCCTCCCTGATCTTATTTAAGTATTTGCTAAATGTTATTCCATCAGAGATAGACAGACCGGCTTTCCCTGACCCTCATATCTTTAAAGAACATTTACTACACACACACACACACACACACACACACACACACACCCTCTTCCTTTTAAGTTTTTCTTTTCCAATTAGTATGTAATTTCCATATGAGCATATACATTATCAATCCTTAGCGGAATAAGATAGGTGAATAATCCATATTTTTGACTGAATGAATGGACAAACGTGAAAGGCAGAAATTAGATTATGCATGGATTTTTAGCTTATGATAAAGAATGTAGAAATCATTAGCTTGTACTAAGCAAGGGGGTACTGTGTACTGAAACAAAAGTTTTAAAATATCAGTCTACTTTCTGTGTATGAAAATTAACTGCAGAAAGATAAGTACAGAAGCAGAGAGTTAAAAGCTTCCTGGTGTACTACAAATGGGATTAATTATGTCTTGAGCAGTACTGTAGCACAGTGGTACATGTCTATAATCCCAGTGACTCGAGAGGCTGAATTAGGGATTCAAAGCCAGCCTCGCAAAACAATTTAGTGAGGTCCTACGCAATTTACCAAGACCCTGTCTCAAAATAAAAAATGAAAAAAGTCTGTGGATGTGGCTCAGTGGTTAAATTCCCTTTGGTTATTCACCATTTTTTTAAAGCACTAGTAGACTAAGTAGTGAAACTAGAAATGTCTAGTAGATTTGCAAGAATAGTGTAAGGAGAAGGTTTGTGGAGAGTTGGCTTAAAATATAAAACTAAATAAAAATCTGGGCTATATTATCTTGTGGATAGTATTTGAAACTGTTGCACTTGTAAGACCATCTGGGAAGAAAGTTTAGATAGAGTATTAAAGTGTGTCTAGAACCAAGGTCTGCAGGCAGTAGGGAGAAGGGTCCATCATTGTCATGGCTGGGCAGAGGAGGAAGAGACAGACAAACCAAGAAATGACGATTTGGAGAGAGACAAATCAGGAGCGTCTGGTATCATGAGAAACAAACATACAAACAAAAAAGGATTCAAGAAGAAAGGCAAGATCAGCTGTGTAGTTTGTACTCGAAAGAAGAACTCAGATGAAGTTAGATAGCTGACTAATGGGCTTCAACAAGATGTTCATGTTTGGGCCATGAAAAGAGACTTTTGAGTAGCACAGTCTGAAGAGAGTGTACTAAAGAGAGAATGAGGAGGTGGATTTGGGGTCCTCAGGAATAACTTTTGCCACTTGGCAGCTGAATAAATTGGGGAAATGCTGAAGCTCAGGTTCCTCTTTCTGAAATGGGAGGTGCAGCACAACAGCTGCTCACTGACCTCATGGGGTGGTGAAGCCTCTGTGAGGCCACATATGGAAGCTTTTCTCCACAGTCTTGAAAGATGTGCAAAGGATCCACGACCATTGTTGTTATTACTCGATGGAAGATCAATACTGTTTTTCAGACCATATAATAAGTTGAGACCAACCACAGTCAAACAGAGGTTTGTACATTTTATTTTGTTTAACAACATCCCTTTGTCATATTTAAAATAACAGTGGTGCAGGCTTTTTTTCCTCTCTTCTCCTCTGCTTTCCTCCCCTTCCTCCACTCCAGTACTTTCTTTTCTTTCTTTCTTTCCGTAACTTTATTTACTTATTCTTTCATTTCTTTTTTTGTTCTTTTTAAATCATTATTTGCCCAAACTTCTGAAATATCCAAGATGATGCTAGTAGTATTCAATAAGTTAGACTCTTTCATCTGTAAACATCAGAAAGAGGGAAAACCTCTGAGTCACAAGAAAGGAAGACAAGATGATTCCCAATATCTCTCCCAATTCTTGGCGAGCAATGATAAAAGTACTAAAGAGTAGAGTCATGATTTATGGGAAATGGTCCCTAATTTGTTTTTATGAGGAGGTGGAAGAAATTTTCCAGAGCTGCAGTGCTCTACCGTAGTTGTGGAAATCATTTGTGGAGTTCTATAAAGTACAGGTGGCTAGGCCTCACTCTCATAATCAGGGATTCTGATCTAATTACCTACGTAGTTTGGGGTACAGCCTGGACACTGTGGTTTTGTTAAAACCTCCCAATAGAGGATTACGAACGTAGCTCAGAGGTAGAGCACTTAACTACCCCAGGGAATGCCTAGTTCAGTCCCCAACACTAGAGAAACAAAATATTCTCAAATTATAAGAGCTCCCAATTGATTCTACTGTGCAGTAAAGGTGGAGAAACTTTGGAGTGAAGCCAGAGAATTAGATGCATAATGCAGCCTGAAGGGGATGCTCCCACCCCCATAAAGGCAACACACTGACCCCTCAGGCAGAGCTCAAGGTCACTTTTACCTTGCCTTTTTTGCCCTATATTTTGTCATTTGTTTTTTCAAAGCATTAAATCCTGTTGCTCCTGAAAGACTGAAAAAGAATTATCAATGCACACCACTTATAAAAAAAGAAAACTCTAAACTGGGCTTTTAATATAACTATTCCCTTGGCTGTACAAGTAATAGCAGCTCAAGGGACATTGGACAAACTCTACTTGGATAGCTTTAACTTATTAATGTGAAAGTTATTTCCTTAAATCCCCCAGTGGTGATTTTTAAAGACCTCTTTCATTCACTTACCAGAGGCTGCTCATATGTAATCTGAGGTTATAGCGCTTTCAACGTTTAATTCAAAAATGAAGTATTTTTTATTTTTTCTCTAATTATACTCTCTTCTCTAAACATGTGAAGGTACATCCAGGACACTAATATCCACAAGTAATTGGACATTTTGTCAACTTCAATATGGTTACGTGTTCACAACTGCTTTTGACTGTGTTGGAACTTTATGTATGATTATGGACGATAAAAGAAAGAAAAGAAATATGTTTTCAACATTCATTTATATGCTTCATTAGGCTATTTCATTTAAACTGTGAGTGAAGAAGACATTGAAAAGAATATCAGGTTTCAATATTTTGAAGCCCTTATAGATGTGATAGACAATTAATGAAATTTGTAAGTTGTAGGTTGGTTTAAAGAAAATGAAGTCAGACATTGAAAATCATCTAGTCATTGGCCAGAATGAATGGATACATTAATTTTAGCTAATATTTATAAGAGGGTTTCTGGCCTATGCAATCATTATAAAAGATTTAGCACACATAATTCTCACATGAATCATGTGAGGTGGCCAATAAATACCCATTTTACAATTGAGGAAACCAAGGCATAGACAAATTAGTAATAGGTTCAAGTTCTCACAGATGCAGAGCTGCAACTTCTACTCAGAGACATGCAGCTCCTGGATATAGAGTGCATCTGTTAGCCACTCTTGTATTTGTATAAAAGACACACTATACAATGCTGTCACAGATTGATTCATTCAGCCAGGGTCACTGTTTTCAAAATACATTCTTATGTACTAGAAGAGATTCAAAATCTGAACCACCAATATTTAATCTCATTGTATATTTGAGTAAAGTTCAAAGTAATGAAATGGATGTGTCATAGAGGAATACTGGCTGCCAACTTCAGTCTGAGTCCTAATTAATGGCAATATCTTGAAGTTGTCACCATATGTGGGTCCTTAATTTCAAAGATGTGAAAGCTCAATTGTGTTAGTTCACTGAGAATTGATTACCCTATCAGTGACTTATTTTTTAAATAAAGTTCCAGAATGCTGAAGTGTTCATTGTACATTAGGGGCTTTATTTTTAATTTTTCAGGTTACAATATTAATGTCTTCAGTTTAGTGAACTTTCACCACTCCCTGAAAGCTGACTTTGGTTTATAAAAAGGCATTTTGTTGAATAAGGACTCAGTTCAAACAAAATTGAATGCCACTTTCCAACTAAGGATATTCTTATAACATGTCATTTTATATTGTAGAGAACTAGAATATAAAAAAATTACCTCACAATAAAAGTAAAAGGGAAAATGTATTTTAAAGTGAAATCGTACTTTTAAAAGAATTTTATATTTGTGCCCTTTAGCATCTAAAAGCATAAAAATTTTTAAAAATTAAATTAGAATTTTTAAAACCAAAGCAGTACATTAATTTTTACTTGATATAATTAAACATATTCAATAGAAATACTTTAAAATAGATCATGTGAGTTACATGTACAGTTATACCACTATAATATTATATTATAATTGTTCTGATAATAAAAATAACAAAAAAAGTAATACAGGCTCATTGTGGAAAGATAAATTTTAGAAAATGTAAACAATCCAAAATTTTACCTGTAACTCCTATGATTTCATTTAATCTGTAAATATTGACCAAGTACCTGTTATATGCTAAATATTGTCCAATCAACAACACAATTCACTCAAAGAGACTTTGCAAAAATAAATGGTCAGTTAATGTACAGATTACTGTTTTGAAGTGAAATAACCAGAAGCATGGGAGTATGAAAGATTAGAACTAAATTAGAAATGTTTCAGATTTAATAACATGTAAGCTGAGACTCAAAAAACAAAACAAAATAAATTAAAGAAAAAGAAAAGCTTAACTTACTTCAACATACTAACTTGGGAGATACTTTGGAAAATAATCAGACAGTCCCTCAAAAGCTTAAAGATGGAGTTTTTAAATGTCTGAGAAATTCCAACCCTAGATACATACTCGAGAAATAAAATGTATTGATGTAAACAATTGTACATGTATATTCATAACAACATTATTCCTAATAGTCAAAAAGTGAAAACAATCCATACCATCCATCAATGGATGAGTGGATGCATCCTAAATGTGGTAGATCCCACAATTATTTGTCCATAACATAAATGAAGAACGGATACACACCTACAACATGGTCTGGCTCTCAATACATTATGCTAAGGGAAAGAAAGGTGCCACAAAGAAACCCATATGGCAGGATGCTTTTTATGTAAAATATCTAGAATAAGTAGACATGTAGAGAAAGATGGAACATCGATTAGTGGTTGCTTAGCCAGGGGAAGAAGGCATAGAAAGATGGGGAGGTGAGACTAAAATATTGTGGAGAGTAACACAGATACTCTAAAATTCATTGTGGTGATTATTAAACAGCTCAAAATGTATCCAAATGAGTGAATTGCACACTTTAAATGGGTGAATCGTATGGCATATGAACAGCATCTCAATAATTTGGTTACAAAGAAGAAAACATGTGGAAAGTGCTATGTTATTTGCTCAATCACATTATACAGAATTTGCATTCTAATAATTTTGACAATTCTCAAAGAAATCCTGTGAGACCTTCTTAAAAAGCTTGGATAGCTAAACTACTTCTGCAAGGACCTACATAAAGAATTCATAATTGGAAGAGCCAGTAGTTAAACTCAAGGATTTGATTTCACACAGAGCTTTCTTTCGAATTATTAACATCTGACCCAAAAGATGTTGATTTCAGAAGTGTTTTGAATTTTTTTTATAGCTGTCCTAAAGTACATTATCATTTAGTACAAACAACATAGCAATATACTGTTCAATGTATAATTAGTGATGTTTATGGTATCTCAGATATTTTTAAAAATTGAAATTTTGTCATAAACAAAATTTTGATTTCATTAGCTCTAGGCAGTAAAGAATGTCAGAACAGATATTTAATGTATCAGATGTCATATTGACACATAAAGATGGGGAATAGGAGTTAATTCTTATTGGCCATAGAAATGGAGTTTATTTCACCCATTCATCCATAAGGTATCGATGTGGGCTATACATGTGAAGAGTAAGAGGTCAGGTAGTCAAAAAAAAAAAAAGGATTTATAGAATACCAGACAAACACCTAAACATCTAAGTGATATTTTGGGATGAGGGGGAAATGAAAAGAGAAGACATGTTTGGAGAATCAAAGGAATTAGCTATGATCTCCACGCTGTCACTTACCAGTTAGATGTCTTCAGGTGAGTTGGTTACCTACCTGAGCATCAACAAACTCATCTGTAAAATTAGAAATAATTTCTTATGTCATTATTGAGCTGATGAGGATTAAGTGATTTAAGGAAATTAAAACCCTTAAGGATTGTCTGGTGCATTGTAAAGACTACATAAATGTCTGTTGGGGGCAGGTGAACTAAGATTTCACACATTTTGAGTGAATCACGACTTGGTTTTTCCCACCCAATCCACTTTGTATTACTCTTATATATTTTAGATCATGTGTGTTTTGTTTGGGTTCTTTGACCCTTTCTTCAGAGTTCATCCACAGGCTCAAGTTTTTCTTCTTAAAAAAGAATACATATTTCACCCTATTTTCCTTTCTGCCTGTTGCCTTATCATTGCTTCACAGAGTTTTTCTCAACGTACTAATCTCACCTCTTATGTGCCAATTCCGAAAAGTCCCCAGTAGGTATCACTACCACGCTGAGTCTACAAACAACCTTGCCAACGACTGTGTAGTTGCCAGAGTAAATCTGTTGCCTCAGTTCACCTTTTAATTGATTTCTGGAAATAAAACTGCTGACCATTCGATGCTTCCCCCACTTCATTGTGCCTCCATCTCCAGAAATCACTTTCTCCTCTTCTCATTGCCTTCGCTTGCAGTCATCCTCAATCTCCTTCCTTGTCTTTTCTTCTGATTAAGTGTCCATGTTTCCAGGATTACCACTTTTAGCTTTTTCTTACACTTGCAAACACCAGTGTATCAAACTTGTATGAGTCACCTAGAATTTGAGAATCTTGACAGGAGGGTGGGGTACAATGAACAGATAATGTAGATTCTGGAACCTCATTCCATGGAGGCTCTGCCAGTACAAACTTCTTTAAAGACCTGACTAGTGCATATTTTCTTGGAGGACTTTTTGAAAGGTAAATCTTCCTCTGGTACTGCACTACAATGAGAATGTGCTAAAATACGGTAGCCAGTACCATTTGTGGCTATTTACACTTATGTGTAAATTATCAAAGTGCAATTTGAAATGTGTTTACTTGACTTGGAAGACAGCGACTGGCGGGATGTAGAGTCTCCCCATGAAGTGGGATGCCAACAGAGTGAGAAGTGCCTTTCTGCAAGGAGGATGAAGGGCAAAGTTTGCTGAAACTCACTGTTAGACAAACAAGGACAACTATAGACTCAGAGACGTGTATACAGTAAGCAAGGACGCAAAAACACATTGGGGCCAGTTGACTCTGGCTGCAGGGACCACCGCACAGTGGTAGTGCTGCTGGTTCAGCACAGAGGGAGGGAAGAACACACAAATACAGGGAGGAAATATCGGCACAGAGAACCCTGATATCAGAAGGGCTCCCACTCCTTGGCTGAACCTAGGGACTGCATTAGTGCACGTAAGATAGCTGTGTCTCCACGCTTGCCAAGGAAGGTGGGGAGATGGCCATCATGAGAAGGCGGGCCTGCGGGAACCCCGAGTTCAGTCCAGGCAGCTGCTCCAGGAGCTGCGAGTTCCGCTGGCAGCCGTCTCAGGAGCAGCATGATCTGGCTGCTACCAACACAGGAGCCACATGTTTTTGTCCAGTGACTGCCTCTGGAACCACGAGTTCACCAAAGTTGGAATAAGACATGATCTGGGGAAGTCTAGTTATGAGGGGGGAAGGGAAGGAGGGCGAAGGCAGAGGAGGGAGAGTGGGGATAGAAAGGGGAGCTATAAATATTTTTTGGTATATTTTACTCCCCTGAGAAGCTAAATACTATTCATACGGGCTTTTAAAACTTGAACATTTTTTTAAAAGTATATACATACATCTATATGCATTAATATCTATATTTAGGGAGAATACAATGGAGGTACAAAATCAGGGAGTGTGGGGAGGTGGGAATCACAGGTAAGGACTGGATTGAAGTTACGTTGTCATTACATGTGAATGTATGACTATGTAACAAGGAATCCCTTCACTGTGTTAGACTGTGTTGCAACAATAGGAAACAAAATGTGTTTCCTTATTCAGTTGCTCTAGCTATACTTCAAGTGGTTACTGAGAATAGCCACAGCGGTCTAAGGGCCACCTTATAGAATAGTGTA
>PVKS010026300.1:0-28824 GCA_004027875.1 Aplodontia rufa | reverse complement strand
CAAACTGGTCATCCACTTGCAGAAAGTTGAAATTAGACCCATATCTTTCACCTTGCATGAGAAATCAAAATGGATCAAGGAGGTAGGAATTAAACCAGCTATCTTGCAACTGATGGAAGATAAATTAGGTCCAACACTTCAGCATTTGGGAGTAGGCAAAGACTTTCTCAACATGTCCCCTAAAGTGAAGGAAGTAAAGTCAAACATCAGTGATTGGATGCCATGAAGCTAAAAAGCTTTTGCACGGCCAAGGAAACAATCAAAAGAGTCAAGAGGTTTCCTATGGAAATGGAAAGAATAATGGACTATGATTTCTCGGACAGGAGGCCTCATATCCAGAATCTACAAAATCCTCAAAAAACTCAACTACAAAAACACAAACAACCCAATCAATAAATGCTGAAGGAGGTAAATAGAAACTTCTCAATAGAGGACATTGATCAAGCCAATGAATACATGAGAAAGTGCTCTAAATCACTAGTAATCAGAGAAATGCAAATGAAAACTACATTAAGATATCACCTCACACCAGTCAGAATGGCAAAAATAAAGAAAATAAACAATAATAGATGCTGGAGGGGCTGTGGAGATATAGGTACACTAACACACTGTTTGTGGAGCTGCAGATTGGTACAGCCCCTCTGGAAAGCAGTGTGGAGAATCCTCAATGAATTAGGGATGAGACCACCATATGATCCTGTTATTCCTCTCCTAGGTATTTTTCCAGGAGATTTAGAATCAGCACATTATAGTGCCACAGCAACATCTATGTTCATAGCAGCCCAATTTACAATAGCTAAATCATGGAAACAACCCAGATGTTCCTCACTGGATGAATGGATCCAAAAGCTGTGGTGCATATATACCATGGAATTTTACACAGCAATTAGAAACAATGATATTGCAAGCTTTGAAGGTAAATGGATGGCTATGGAAGAAATTATGCTGAGTGAAATCAGCATAACCTGGAGATCCAAGGGTCGAATGTCTTCACTCATCTGTGGAAGATAGAACTAGACACTGGTCATTGAGAAAGGTGGTCTATTGTCATGTGTTAAAACCAGATAACGTGTAATGTTACACAACCTAATACTTTTTTAGAGATGTTATGGGAAGGGGAAGGGAGGGATATGGGTGGGTAACTGGGAGGTAGCACTCTTGGTGTAAATCTAATCTTCAGAATCTATATACATCATATTTTATTTTGTTAAAAATCTGTATGACTGTTCAACAAATAAATTTCTCAATAAAAAAGAAAGATTTTTGAGAATACTTCGAAAATATGGCTAAGATGTAATGCTGATAAAAATTGTTTCACTCTACTTTTCAGAAACTCTTCTTTTAAACTTCCAACTAGAATATGGAATGATAAATGTAACTTTTCTTGTTCAAATTCCATTTTGCCATGTTTATGAAAGAATCTTAATATGTCTGTAACATTCAACTAAATTTAAAGACTTCAACACTACAATAGTGAATAAAGAAAAAAATGTACTTTTATAAGGAGATTGATTAAATAACTGTTATAATTAACTAAAAGAATATTTTTCATCATTAAAATGATTATATGAAAACTTTAAATATGAAAAAGTATAGCACAAAATAAATGTTTATACTGTTAAACATATGAATATATATCTATATATAAGTATTACAGTATCTAATATACAAACACATATACATATATACAGTGTACGTGATATTTGTGTGTGTGTATACATATTTTTTAAAACAATTCAAAACTAATCAAACACAAAATAAAAGAAGGTAAAACAATTCAAGGCAAAATGAAAAGAATTGGAAAAATTTAGACCAAAATTATGACTTTGATTTCTTTCTATATTTTCATTGTTTCTTTTTATTTTGAATTTCTTACTTTTTCCTTTTTAAGTATACTAAGCTCTCTGAGTGAAGAATTACTCAAATTGAAAAAAGATAGATAAAATCTAAATGGACATTTATTAATTTTGTCAGTGAAAATTATCCAACTTGTTGAAATAATAAACTATCACTTTATACTTCATATTTCAACCAAAATAAAGGTTTGTCCTTCATCTTTAGTCCAAATATGTACTAATGCTTTATGTTTGCCTTAAATTATGAGCAATCAGTTCCATCTGTTATTCACTTTGAACTTCTTTTGAAGCCAAACAAAAGTCCCTATATTATTTTTTTAATATGTATAGCTAAATTTTCCCATTTTGTTAGCATGTCATTTCTGTGCAATAAAATTCATTCTGGTACTGTGCAACACTGTGAGCCTGGTAGTTTGTCCTTTTCTCCATCTTGTCCCACTTCATAATTCATCTGTTTTGTGCCTCTGTAATTTTATCTATTCTAGAATTACACATAAATATAAGGGCTGGAGGAGTGGCTCAGCAGTTAGGGCACTTGCCTGGCATGCACAAGGACCTGGCCTCAGACCCCAGCACCATGCATACAACAATGTGTGAGCAACAGAAGCACATGAACAACTAAATAAAATTGGTTCTCTCTTTATCTTTCTCTCACTGTCCCTCTACCTTCAAAAAAATCCTCATTAAAAAATGTAATTATATAGTATATTGCATTTTTCATCTGTTCTTTTATTAAACACATTATCTGAGTTCAATTCACATTGTTGCCTGTATGCTTTTTATTTTAGTTTATAGTTTCATTGTGTGGTTTTCAGTTTATTTAATCATTGCCAAGTTCGGGAACATGTAGGCCATTTTCAATCTTCTATGATTACAAAATAAGGTCACTATATTTATCTATGTAGAGATGTATATGTGAACATAGCTTTTCATTTACTTGAGTGAATATCAAGTGAAGGGTGAAGTGTCATCAGATAAGTGTATGATTAATTTTTTAAGAAATTCTAATTGTTTTCTAAAGTTGCTGTACTATTGTTTTATTTCCACTAGCAGTATTTGAGGATTCCAATTTCTCAGCATCCTCACCAACTCATAGTATGGCCTTTTTTCTGCTTCTTAATATAGACAATTTTAATATCCATACCTAATCATAGTTTTAATTTACATTTCCCCAATGACTATTAATATTGGTCATGCATTTGAATTTTAAAATCTGAATCAAAATATTTTAAACATGTTATTGATTTTCATTTTTATATTTATTTCTTTCTGCATTTTCCCTTCCATTTCTTGCCATTCAATAAGGTAAGTCTGTGCTTTATTTTTCCGGGAAGCAATTTGGGCTGAAAGCAAAAGTCCCTTTGAAAATTTACTGGGTTTTTTTGGTGCCCCAAACTTAAGAGAGAACAGGTTTTGAGGAAGAACAGGTGTATCTTCCACATTAGAGGATTTCCCTGATATTGGAAGAAGAGAGTTTTGTGGAGTTCTGAATGGTGAGAAATAGGATTCTTTCTCCAAAATATCCAAAGATGCTTTGCTTAAAAGCGGACTGTCACAAAGGAAAAGAAGTTAGTCCCTAACAGGGTTCTCAACCTCATGAAAGATCCCAGTTTCCTCAGTGTGAGAAGCTTCTGAGCAGCATGACTCAGACACCACATTAATGTGGACCAGTGTTTTCTAGCTGCCACCGGTGACTAGTGTACATTTCTGACTTAGGGAAAAGAAGCTACTTCTCAAAGATTTGATTCTCTGAGATTCTTAACATGCTCACATCTCAAGGTTGAGTGTGTGAGAAAGAAGAATCTGAATATCTGTCAATCTGGAGGTGAAAATTAATCTTATTTATATAAAATATAGAACAATATTTTTCTTACTTGAGTTCTGTATTACAATTCATAAATGTATATCAATAACTGACTTGTTTTTGCTTTACCCAAATATCTCAATTGTTTTCTTCCTCAAAAGAAATTTACTGATAATTTACAATATTTTCCTCCTTAAAGAAGTGATATCGGTAATTACAACAATGTCAGCCAGTTGTGCACAGGTTTTTTGATGATCATACTTAGCATTGGTTTATTTAGCATCATCTTAGATATCTTCCTTTCCCAATGTCAGAAATGAAACTGTCAAACAGGTTCAAAAGGAGAAGATAAAGACCAGAGACTTAAGGCAATAATTTCTGTTCCTTGTTATGCATCTCAAAAACAGTCATTAATTATAAAAAAATTAAGATTTTTGCCAATAAAAACAGTCTATTGAAGAATTCTCCTTTTGAAAGTCATATAACTGTTTTGACGGAAAAATGTTTATTTCATTCTGAAGAAATGATAAAACATGTTTTTAAAAAATAAAACAAATATTATCTAAAATGTTCTACTTATACCAAGAGACTACCTGTAAAGTATTGAATTTATATTTGAATAATAAGATTTTTTACTTCAGTTTGCATTGAATTTGAAGAACGTTTCGCAAATTAGCTTTTCATATTAGCATATAATTTTACAAACTACTATTTTTAAATGAAAGTTTTAAGAAATAAAGGGTATCTTTGATGTAGACAAGGATCCTCTATAGAAGTTTGACTGTACTGATTTTTAATCTTGTTTTAATTGTTACATCAATGCCATTTTTGATGTTATGAGGTGTGTATAACATTTCCATAGCATTACTGTTCTTTCTTGTACAATAACATATGTAATTAAAGTTTCTGCTCTCATGACAAATTTAATGATCAACGTGGAGCTCCATGTGACACAAACGTTACTTGAGAATAACAAATAACAACAAAATAGATTGTATATGAATTTAGACATATTTCTAGTTCAATAATGAGTACTGGTGTTTTCAACTGTCAGTTCACAGGCAGTTATCAGACTGGCACATTAAACACAATGTAAAGACTTGTTAAAATTAAAGATTTCTGCTTCCTGTACCTTTGGCTGTGATTCAACAAGGTTTGGTGTAAATGCATATTTCAAGAGTGCTTTAGAGTTTTAAAGCTCTTCAGTTGGTGATGACAAATTGCCTCTGTTAACTTTTTACTTAAACCCAATATTATAAAACAGACAGTTGTTTGCAATTTTATACCTACCTTGGGTGAAAAACCTGGAAAAAATAGAGACAGTTATTGACATGAAGGATAGGATCAACTTCTTCCTTTTATTATTTTTTAAAGAGAGAAGGACAGTGAGAGTGACAGAGAGAGAGAGAGAGAGGGAGAGAGAGAGGCAGTTTTTATTGAGTTTTTCACATGGCTTTCGTTGCCCTGACACTTAGTTGTGTATGTGATGCTGGGGTTTGAACCCGTGTACTCCCGCATGCCAGGCAAGCACCGTAACCACTGAGCCACCACTCCAGCCCCCCTTTTTAATACTTTTATAAAAGATCAAGCTCACATATACCTCTTTATTAGAATTAGCTTCCTGATAAGTCTTCTAATTGCTTCTGAGTCTCGCACGTTTTGTTGCACATGTGACTCTGGTTTCTGTCTTTGGGTTTTCCTTTCTGACAATGTCACACCACACATACTGTTTCTGGGTCACTGACAGACACTGAAGTCTCACACTGGCAGTGTGGAAGGGACTCCAGCTTTATAGTATTGTTTTGTTTAACACAGCTCTCTGGAGGTCCTTACATTGCCTATTTCAACTGCCCCATAGCCTCACTGCAGCCACGTGATTGTCGTTGCCTCTCTATCCCGGTGTATCAGTGGAAACCTGGGGCAGTTGCTCATTCTCTGCATCTCTCCAGATAGTCAGGAACAGAAATTATACCCTGCCACTGTTGCTTCAGGTCTCCACATGTCTCAGAGATCACATCAAAGCAGATGTAAGGCATTAGCTCTTCCCGAGAACATTAGCTTTTAAGATATTAATTTCATTAGACAAAGCTTAGGTGCTTGATCTTGTATATATCCCAAGCCTTAGTCAATCAGTCATAACTATGGACACATGGATACATTGTTCTCCAATAATCCAGTAATAGGGGGAAAGTAGACTAAATAATGTAATGCTGAAGTGGAATGATTTCAATATAGCAAAAGGAATAAAGACTTTCAAATAAATGAAATTCCAGATTTTTAAAATGTTGGTATATATTAAAAACCAGAATTAAACTTTTAAAACAGTATGATTGAATGCATTATCTAAGAAATTTGCTGTTCTGATGGTAATGTTATAGGAAATGACAAAGAACAATCACTCTTAAAAATAAAATGAGAAGACAATGGGTGACCCTGATTTGTGATTTGAATCACGGAGATTACCAAAGACCAACAGGACTGTCTAAAATACTTAATGAGCCCAGGCACAGTGGCACATGCCTATAATCCCAGTGACTGGGGAGGCTGAGAGGCAAGAGGATTTCAAGTTTGAGACCAGTCTCAGCAACTAAGCAAAATCATGTTTAAGTGTATATATATATATATATGTATATGCCATCTGTGGCTGTCTCAGTGGTTGAACAGTCCTGGGTTCAATCCCTAGAATCACAACAACAATAACAATACATACACACACACACACATACACACACACACACACACACACACACATATATGCCATTTGTGGCTGTCTCGGTGGTTGTTGAATAGTCTTGGGGTCAATTCCTAGAATCACAACAACAACAAAAAGCCCCCCACAGTAATGAGCCAGACTTTAGATTTTGCTCTTGAACCTCTATTTGCATTGGTATGTATTATAACATGCACAGGAGCTGCTATCATTTGTAACACATGATCACTGTTGTGTTCAGTCTATCCTGAAGTTTAAGGAAGACATGTATTATACCTGCAATAATTCAAGTTTTTATTACTTTCATAAAATTTTTGAGTTGATTCTTAGTAAATCCCTTCAAATAATCCAATAAAATGGCTATGAACATCAAGTGAATAATTAATTTCAGAGAAACATAGTACTCCGGTGTAGTGGGCTCTATCCCTTTGGCTTCCTAATTGTTTCTTACTTTTGATCACACTGTTATTTTCTTACATTAGAGGAGCTAAAGGTGGTGATGTCCACAGAATTTGCCACTGCCATCATCATCAGATGTTATATTAAGAAACTGAGAAACAAATTTTAATGTGCAGGAAACTGGAATATTTTATGTTGATGATAAATGATAGACAATACCTTCTTATATCCAAATGATTCATTCATTGACTCAGTTGTCTGACATCAGCAAATCTGTTGGGCAGATGGTAGTGTAAATTAGGGTCAGTTGTTATTGCATTGAGATCTAGAAAGAAAATAATAGAAATAAAGTTGTTTAAAATTAAACAGAAATAAAAATAATCCACAAATCTTCTGTAAGACTAGAAAGAAACTTATAAATGCTACTCTTATTTTTATGTTAGTAACCTCAATATACCATCTATTTGGTATTTTTATAATATTTTAATAACACAATAATTATGCTCCTTCATCATTTAGAAAACAATTGAGTAGTTATTTAATTTATTTCAGTTTTGTGGACTTGTTTACAAGACAGTAAACAAATTGCACAAGGATTAAAGAAATCACAATAATAAGCCTCAGGAAAGCTCAAGAAACTGATATCATGGAGGGAAAATTTCAAAGAGAAAATCCTTGCTTTTATAATTATTTAATATGTGCTTGCTGCAGAGATCATAAGACAATTATAATAATGGTCTTGGATTATTTATTTGCCTCCAGCCATTTTAAATTATTAAATGTCTTTTCCTCAAACTTGGCTGCATTGAAATTTTTTAAAGAAACTTTGAAAATGTAAACTGATAAAACTAATTATCTGCTTGAGGAAAATCCATGAGACTAAAACAATACCACTTTGATTGATTATGAAAGAAAAATAAAAAAATTGAATATTCTGTCCTTTTTCTAGATCAAACAAACTGCCAAAAGCAGAAAATTATTTATTCAAAGAAGATGTTATTAGACAAACTTTTAAAAGGGTCTCTTAGATGGTGTTTATTTATCTATTTTTATGTGTTCAAACAAATCTATGCTCATGAATTTTAATGGTTCAAATTCATTTTGATGAGAGAAAGGCTTATGATTGAAAGGTAATAGAACATAATTATCAGGAACATAGGTTCAGGTTTAAACTGAGACCTAATTTTGTCTCACTAACTTGAATTTCAGAGTAATTCATGTAACCTTTTTAAGCCTCATTTTCTTTATAAAATGGAATATTGCTATGAAAATGCATTAGGTGATGAATTTAAAGCATGTGACTTTGCAAATATTTGTAAACATACAAAATACAAATATTCACAAAAAGCATTATATTAGTAAGCTACTAGAATTGTTAATTTTAGTTGCTTTCATTCCATAATTATACTTTTTCATGACTGAAGAAGCAACTCACATGATTGGGCAAAAGAATACTTTGATGGACAGAAAAAAATATTTGAGGTAGTGCTTTAAGCGTTGTATTAGTCCAGGCTGTTCCAAAGTATACTGCAGACTGGGTGGCTTAAACACCAGGGACTTCTTTTTCATGGATTCTAGAGTACAAGAAATCTAAGATCAGGGTACCAGAATCCATTGGTTGGATTCTGGCTGAAGGCCTCTTCCTGTTTTTATCATCCAGACAGGGACTCTTTTCATGGTGAAATAGTGAGCTATTAACATATATATCAGAGTTGCCCAGAGCAAAAAAAATGTGGTTTTGTTTGTTAGAATCCAACACTTTAATCTAAACTGCTATCTGTATGATTCAATCCAAAATGTATGTCCTTTTTCTGGATAACTCTCCAGTGCTTATGCTTACATCAGAGTTTATAGGAAATGAGTCCTAATAATCTTAATAGGTAAATTCAGGGTTGTACCACCAAACATAAACCCTTCATTTCATTTCTGCTCCTACACTAGAATAAATGAACTTTCCCTTGTGTTTGCTTTCAGTGAGTGACTTCACTGTTCATCCAGTTATCAAAATAAATCTATTAGATATAATCTTATGTGATCTATTCCACCACTCTCATACCTCCATTTGGTATGTGTGTTATGTTAATTCTGTATAATTCTACATTCTTAAAGTTTTTTTAATTTAATTTTATTTTGTGATATTGGGATTTGATCATAAAATCTTGTACATGGTACAATTATCTTACCACTGAGCTACATCCCTAGATCATTCTTAAAAATTTAAACTTTCTCTTCCTATAGATCCTGTTAGGGACTTTATTCAAAGTTCTTATCTTCTGGACCATTGACATGGTTTCCTTATTGATATCTCAGGCTTTGTTTTACAACCTTTTGCTGTTTTTCATTCTCCTGTCAGCACAGTCTTTATCAAATATAAGTATCATCATATTAATTTCATGCTTGTATCTTTGCTTAGTTATCTGTCAAAAAATGTTCAGATTTGTGGTGTGATCAACATGATTCTCCTTGATATACTAGCCCTTTTTCATCTTTATTTTCTCCCCATGACCCTGAGAATCCAACATACCAGGCATAATGAAATTTGCTTTCCTTCATCATTTTCTTATCTTTTATGGAGTTTGTTAACTTCAGCCTTCAAGTCCTCTTAAATCCTCTAGTATGTGTAGACCCAGTTCAAGCAGTATCTTCTCTCTCAAGTTCTTCCTGACTTATCCTAAAGTAGCTACCATCCCAAGTGGCTCTTTCCCTTTATAGAACTCCATGCCACACAGACTTCTGTTACATTACCTACATTATATTTTCATATTTTTCTCCTTAGTAGCCAGTAAGACCTCTAAAATATATAAATTTTCTGTGTCATATAAAGAGATTTTACATTTTTGTTGAATGCTTTTGCATTATTTCAAATAATCAGTTGCAATTTCTTGGCTTTATGGGTATAATTTACTCAGTGTAAGAATATATATTTCACTTCATTAGTGGACCAGCCATCATTCTTGAGCAATCATTTATTTTTTATCAAATATTTATAAAGCACCTACTGTTTTATTTTGCAGATACCATACAGTATTTTGGAGGTTTATATTAAAAAGTTGCAAAGTCTTCACTCTTAAAAAGTATATAATATTGAATATGAGTAACTGATTCTATTTTCATACCATATGTGAGAGAATGGATCATAGGGCATTCTATGTATATTCAAACTCAGCTGACTCTTGCTTGAGTTGAATTTTGAAGGCATTAGCTGAAGAGGGGAAGGTAACAAATATATTTTACAAATGTGTTTGGAGGAATATATAGTATATATCTATTAAGCCTATATGACAAATATACCTCTATAACCATATACACATTAAGAGAAGACAAATGACAGTTTCATATTATAATGCATTAAATCATACATAATGTACAGTTAGTAGAAGATCATGTATGGCAATGAAAGATAGTATACCATCACATTAAATTTAATGCCTATAGTTAAGTGCTTATATGCAATTAGCCACATATAACTCATTTTTTCAGTATAGTCTATTTTGGGTAGTGAGCAGTGAAAACATGAGTTCCTCTCAGAACTGCGTAGCATGCATAGGAAGGAGTGTCAGTAAAGGTAATATGGGGAAGCTAACTGTGACTGCCACACAAAAACAAACCCCAAACTTGTCCAAGCATTATCTTTCGGTTTCCCCTAATCAGAAAGTAGCAGGGCACGCAATATAACATTTATTTCTTTACTGAATATCGTACTTCTATGTGTCTAGAGTAATCTAGAGGAAATGACATTTTGTGTCTGGGGTAAAATGCTTCTTATAAAAATTGGTTCAAAATCTAATCTGTACCGTATCCATAGAATTTGAGAACTGGATGAGATTTTAACAAACATACAAAGTTGTTTCTCAAACACGTAGTCATAAAAACCACCTGGGTTGTACTGATTAAAATCATATTTGTAAAACATTTCCTCTGGAGTTTAAATTGTCACATTCGTGTTGGTGGCCAGAAATCGGTATTTCCAAACAATTTAAGCCAGTGTTTCTTAAATTTTAGTGGTGATAAAATCAACTGGGGTTTTATAACCATGCCAATTTCCAGGAGCCTGAGACCCAGATCAGAACTAGTAGGGTCAGGGCCTGTATTTATAAGTTGGGTATATTGACAGGTTTAGGACATAATATTGGAGTTGAAGAAAATCAGCCATTTCGTGAAGGAAGTATTTTGATTCTTCATATTTATCATTTTTTTTAAAGAGAGGGACAGTGAGAGAGAGAGAGAGAGAGAGAAAGAGGATCGATTCTACTTAGTTTTTCATGTGGCCTTCATTGTTCCGACACTTTGCTGTGTATTTAGTGCTGGGGTTTGAACCCACATCCTTGCACATGCTAGGTAAGCGCAGTAACCCCAGAGCCACTGCTCCAGGGCTTCATCCCCCATATTTATCATTTTTTAGAGTAAGAAAATCAGGCTCAGAGGATTCATGGGCTTTATAGAATAATGAAACAAGACAATAACAGAGTGAGGGCTCATATCCAGGTTTTTTTTAATGAGTATTCCTTCATAATGTATCTCCTGTGATGGACTTAATAGGCATATCACATAAGAATGCTACTATTAATTTTGTGATATTACTGAATTACAATCAATATATTATTCTATCAACCAATGACTTGGTTCTTAATTGGGAGGAAAAAAATATGGAAGCAGTGTTAGAAGAGTGGAAATGGTCCTTAGGAATGCTCTGAGCATGTGTTGGGGAGAAGAAAGGAAGCAGGTTTTCTCATGTTTCTACCTCTGCCTCCATGGAAAACAACATTTTATCCCATGTTTTCTTCATTCTCCATTCCTCATTCCACACCAGCTACTTCCTTTTTCTATGGAGGAGACATGTCCAGTGTAGTTGGTCAGAAAATGAGGCATTCTTTGAGCCACCTTTCGTGATTCGATTGTATTCCTACTAAGAAAGGAGCTACGCCTGTTGCAGGTAGGTCTCCAGTGGACTGCTGCTGATCGATCGGTCAGGTAGACTTGATGTTCTACCCAGAGTCCCAGGCATTTCAGTCTAAAGGGAAAGCATAGGCAGCCACTCTAATTAGGGTTGTGTGTGCCAGAGCTGTCTGGATGGGTTACACTCATGACACATACAGACTTGCTTGGGTACCCTAGTATCCTATGCAAATATTATAATTTTCCATGAGTGCATTACAGTGAAGGGTTTTGGGATAATTTTATATTCAGTGATAGGAGAACTTTTGCTTCATGAGGTTCTAATTATACTCCAGAGAGCTTTGATTGTTTAAAAACATGAAAGAAGTAAATTTCCTTAATATACCAAAATCTGTGCTGACTTCCAAATTGGGTGCCAGATTCATTTTTTGGAACTTCTGTTGATTGTAGCCCTCTATTATTAAAGCTAACAATTATTGAACATAGTATTAAAGAAATAAATTTTGTATCTCAATCCTTATAACACCCTTCAACACATGATCTATTATCTCTATTTTTTTTTTTTTTTAGAGAGAGAGGAACAGCGAGAGAGAGAATCAATTTTATTTAGTTTTTCATGTGGCTTTCATTACTCTGACATTTCGCTGTGTACATGGTGCCGGGGTTTGGACCCATGTCCTCATGCATGCCAGACAAGTGCCGTATCCGCTGAGCCACTACTCCATCCCCTTATGTCTATATTGTGATTCCAAACAAATGCATACAGAGACTAACAACATTTCCCATTGCAGATAATCATTAAATGGCAGATATAGTTCTGAAGCCCAGACTGAGCTAAACTAGTGTCCACCAAAATGGCAATTACATATGATTAAATTTATTTTTATCTAGACTTTTTGGGGAATTAAAAAATGTATCTTTAAAAATTAAGATGAAGATACACATGTTAAAGTGATACATATTCTGACTTTGGCTATCAAAATCATATCGCTTATACAAAATCTAATGATATTTGCATATAACAAACACATCTTACTGTATGCTTTAAGTCATCTCTAATTACACATACTACCTGATGCAATGTAAATGGTACCTAAATAGGTTTTTTTTTAAAGAGAGGGACAGTGAGAGAAAGAGAGAGAGAGAATCAATTTTAATTAGTTTTTCATGCGGCTTTCATTGCTCTAACACTGGTATGTGGTCTGGGGTTTGAACTCATGTCTTTGTGCATGCCAGGCAAGCACCATAACTACTGAGCCACTGTTTCAGCCCCACATAAAATAGTTTTTATACTGTATTGTTTAGGGAATAATGGGGAAAAAAGTGTTTAGATGTTCAGTGCAGATGCAATTTTTTCCCATTTTTTTGAGCCATGGCTGTTTGAATCCATACATGCAGATCTCATAGATATAGAGGGCCTACTATGTTTATGTATACACACACACACATATACACATGTAGCAGGAACTTTACAATACATCTTATAACCACACATACATATACACAATATAGTATCCACCAAAATTGCAATTTCATATGGTTAAACACATATTTTTTATTTGTATATATTTCATACAGTTGAACTACATATATATATATATATATATATATATATATATATATATATATATATGAGAGAGAGAAACTAATATATATACTACCTACTATGGTTACACACACATATATTTTATATATATGTACCATCTACTATGGTGTTTGTGTATACACACACACACACACACACAAATATATGTATGTATAGGTGCCATACATTTTACCATATAACCTATTATTTGCTTACATTTACAATGTAGACACTCATACACACAAACAAGCACACACACACATGTGCAATGAAATTTGTAAAAATGGGAAGAGTAGTACTGCTACCAGGTGGCTATTATGAACTAGTCATAATATTACTACTTAAATATATACATTTATCCAGAGTTTTATATAAATCATATATATATATCAAACAAAAAGGACATCTATCAAATGACAGATATTTGGTTTATTGGTTAGTTTTGCAAGTTTCTTAATACTTTTAACCATCATGAAGACAAACTTAGGTGTGGAGAATTTATCAATAGTGATAACTTAAACCAAATAGAATTTCTAACAGATATGCAGAAAGTAGATGTACCCAACATTGCTTTATACATTCCCAAAAAATAAATTCAGTGCATTTTGTGAATGAGAGAGCTTTCATTATATATTTTTGTTTGAGTTAGTAATCTCTTCTCCAAATTTTTCTAAGTTATGTTCATAGGGATTGTAGCCCCTGCTGTAATCACATAAGCATGGTAGTTGTGTCTTTATATAAAGTAGCAATGAGTTATCTAAGGAAGAATCAACAAAATGTTTATTTGGTCAACAATTTGGATATAAAACCAGCTGAGATATAGATGGAGTAGTACTTTCTTATAATATTCAGTTTACAAATTAGTTAACATATATATTAAGCATATACGATATAAAATTTGTAATACGGTCTTGTTGAAGTCCTATATTTCATTAATAGTTTTATTTGACCACTTCACAAAACCAGAACTTTGTAATTCCAAATATGTTGGAGTGTCTGGAAATTTTCTGTCCAGGCACAGAGACTTATTTGTGTTATAAAAGTACAGTTTTTATTATTTCTTATATAGGTGTATATTCATACTCTATACAAGATAATAACTCATTTCATTGGTTTTTGAATAAAGAAGTTCATCTTACAAAACACTATGCTTGGCACTTGTGAATTTACCCTGAAATAATGAGTCTATTTTTGTTTGATTTGTTTCTCCTTTTTTTAATTGAAGCATTAGAGTTACACATAATAGTTGGAATTGTTTCACTCTTTTTTTAATTGAAGCATTAGAGTTATACAAAATAGTTGGCTTTGTTTCTCTCGCTTTTTTTAAATTGAAGCATTGGAGTTATACATAATAGTTAGCATTATTTCACTCTTTTTTTAATTGAAGTATTAGAGTTATACATAATAGTTGGCTTCATTTTTGACAAAATCATGCATGCGTAAGGTTTGATTTACTCTATTTCATCCCCAGTTCTCCTTTGCAGTCTCCCTTCCCATCCTCCCTGACTCTGGTCTCTTTCCTCTTCTTTGCTGATCTTCCTTTCATTTATTTCTTATTTTTGATTGGTGCAATTCACTGTGATATATTAGTGTATGTACATAGTGTGATTTTGTTAAATTTATTCTGGATTTCCTCCTCTTTTCTGGCCCTTCTCCGTCCCTCTCTGTCTCTTCCTTCTGCAGCACTCATTTTTCCTGTATCTTTGTGATATTCAATCCCTGAATATCCCTTTTCCTCTTAGTTTGCTCTGATTTCCACATGTGAAAGAATACATTTGACTATTGATTTTTTTGAGTTCAACTTATTTCAACTATCATGACGCTCTCCAGTACCATCCATATACTGAAAAATGCCATAATTTCATTCTTCTTTACAGCTGAGTGAAACTTCATTGTGTATATGCCACATTTTCTTAACCATTCTTCTGTTGATGGGCACCTGGGATGGTTCCATAACTTGACATTGTAAATAGTGCTACTATAAACACTGATATGGCTATGCTACTATAATATGCTGTTTTTAGAAACTATTCTGTCTTATGACCTCCTTAATTATTCCAAATTCACATTGATTGAAATATGTCTTCAATATTCAAAATGACATACTTCAGAAGAAACTCTGTAATCCTGCAGAGTCTATAGAATGTATATATAGTTAACATTCTTAAGAGTGATTCGGAAAGGAGCCATCTTATTAAAAGTTGTTGTATATTTCTTTTTATTGACTGACACAAATTAGCCTTGTGATTTCAAAGTTGTAATTTCACTTAGATTAGACTTAATATATGAAGAATGTTCCCTGTAATATGCAAGACAGGATATTACTTCCTGGCAAAGCATAATAGTCTCTTACAGTATTGTTTTTGATGTCTTCTAATGACTATTAGCTAAACTTTGTGGAGTTTTTATATTCAGAAAAATTATGCCCGAATTATCTTTTTTATTTACATTTTGTATACAGATGGATATTTTATGTGCATTTAGCTATCATTTCTTTATTTGACTTCTCAAATACCTTATATTTTAAAAATGAATTACAAATTGAGGACACATATGATTGATATTTTTATTATTCTCCTTATTTTAGGAAGTAACTTCCCAAAAATCATGTAGAACTTTTTCATATCACCAGATTCTATTTTCTCAGTTGTGTGTGGCAGTTTTATTTGGCACAATAAAAGTATTCTATTGTCAGTATTTGGAATCATCCCAGAAGAACTGATAGCTCTAATCTCTATTTCAGGAAATGTTTCCCAATTACAAAATGCTATTTTGAAGTGAATTTTTTAAAAAAACATTTCATTCCTTCTGTTGAAGTACTCATATTTGGAAATCAATACTGATTTATGATTTTCTAATAGGCAAGACTCTTTTCTGGTTCTTAAATGTGGAGATGTTTCTTACTTGGATTCATAAATAGAAAGAAATGCCAGTGGAAGAAAATTGTAGCAGAAGAAGAATTTAGAATATCAAAAACTTCATATGGTACATGTGAACACATGCGTGTGCAGTCTACTATTGGAGGTTATAGTAAGTCTTCTGTTTTTGTTTTTAATTTAGAAATTCTTTCAAAATTGTTATGCTTACAGTAGCTACAAAATTCTCTGTATAGTTGATACTATTAGTACTTCAAGGAATTTATTTAAAGAAGAAAATAGTTATAAGAAAAAATTAAAGATATTATTTTTCATTTTCTTTTTATATAGTCTTTGTCAGTTAGATACATTCATGAAGCACTTATTCTCAAAATTATTGTATTTGATAGAAAAAGTACAATGCACCATCATATATTAGGCGTGGATTGGACAAAGGATTTCTTAAGACAGGTTAGGGCTTATATAACAAAGGGTCAAAGGATTTTTGCACTAAGAGATGTCAAATTCAATATCTTTATTTCAAAGAAAAAATCCTAAGTCTCAGAAAGATGAAGAGAATTGTCAACTTCTATTCAAGGTTAAACAGTCATGAAGGCTTAAGCTGGGTTTCAGAGAAAGGCTGAATGTAATGACATTGGTTTAAAAAGAAAAAAAGAATGTTTCAGAGATGGAAGTCTTTTTGCAGGTGCAAAAAGATAAATATAGGTAAAGGTTGTAGGAAGGAGACTTAAGTGAAGTAAATTTGTCTCATTGCAGAGCATATAAAAGAAATTTAAATTGATGTAGAATGGGCTAATATCCTTTGGGTACCCCCTTCCCTGGAGGTCTAGAAAACATTGCCTTCAAATGCTGCCTCCAGAACTGCACTGTGTTAATTCCATTGGAAAATCCAGAGTTCAAACTAAGATCTCTGCACAATCCTCAAAGGCTGAATTGCAGGTAATTATCCTGGACTCTGACCTTTTGAATTATTTGGGTTGCGATTTGTCTTGCCTTTCTCAGTGTCCCGTGTATAAGTTTTGTTTTCTCAATTTCCACATACCTGTAGACACATATATATGCACACAAAGAGCCTTAATCCCTTGCATACCAAGTCTCTATTGTCAAATAAATTCCCTTTTCACTATTTGTTTTTAATTGCATGTCTCCATTTATATAAAGTACCTATTCTAGTCAAGTTCATAAGTTTGAAAGTGGAATAGAGTTTGACAGGGGCTTGGAAAAGGAGTGGATGGGGAATTGTTTAACAGGCACAGAGTTTCTGTTGGGGATGATTACAATCTTTTGGAAATAGTGGTGATGGATTTGGATTATGAAATTTCACTGAATTAAGCATGTAAAAAATGGCTAAAGTGGTAAATTTTGTTATATATGTTTTGCCACACAGAAATCTTATTCAAACCTCCTAACTATTCCCTAAGATGAGTTGAACAACTAACTTTTCACTGAGGCAATATGGCTACAAAGTACATGCTCTTTGCCTACTGCTTAGAGTGCATTTATCTATACAGATGCAGTGAAGAAAATATTCTGTATTGCTCTTTTCACTCATAACTATCATAATTATTTTTCTTTTAATACATTTTTAGTTTTATGGATGCATTAAAGTTGTATGTAATGATGGGATTTGCTGTTAAACATTCATGCATCCACACAATACAACAATAAAATTTTGGCAGTATCCTATCTGAACATGCCCCCTTCCTCCTCCAGTCCCATGATCCCTTTCTTAGGCTGATAGGCTTAGAATATAATTTTATTCCCCCCACCCTGTTCCCTCTTTCCTCCCTGCTGTCTCTTCTCCCCACACCCTTTCTCTTTCCTTTATTCTACTAGACCTCCTTTTTAGTCTCTCTATTGATTTGCTATTCAATGATACTTAATTTAATCCTATCCTTCCCTTTTTTATTCCTTTATTTTACTTTATTTTCCACAGATGAGAGAAAACACACAGCTTTTGAGTTTCTGAGCCTAGTTAATTTCATTGAGCATGATAGTCTCCATTTCCATCCACTCCAATAAATTCATTTTTCACTGTTTCTTCAGACAAAAATTCTCACATGAACATTAATTTTGATACGATTCATTTCATCAAAAGGAATCAGGCTTTCTGAATTGTTCTGTATCTTGTAGTTTTTCCCAAATAACATGCAAAGGAAGTGTTTTGTTTTCACAATACATCAAACCACTTCATTTACAATGTTTTGCAAGTTACTTTATCTTATGTATGTTTATTTCCTGGGGCATATTTTTGGACAATAAATTTTCTGTGTGCTTATAGGTATGATTCTAAGAGCATTTTGTGTTTTTTTAAAACCTTGAATTTTGGATTGTATATTTAGGGTCACTGTTCAGCACTGTGGTGCTTGTTCAAAGAGATCACTGTATATTTTGACAGCATTGACAAAATACCTCCCAGAAAATCTTGTTAATTTCTTACTACATCAATTGTATATGAATACAAATTTGCATGTTTTATTGATGGGATAGATACCATCTCATGGCTTAGGTAAAAAATAGCATTCAATTGTTTCATTATTTATATTTTTCCTACATACTATCCTCTGTTCCTATCCATGGCTTCTTTCTTAATTTGATTATATGTTTTGAATTTATAAATTAGAAATATTACCAAATTCTGCTATATCTTTGGAAAGTATTTTTCATTCTAGCATTTAGGTCTTTAATCTATTTTGAGTTATATGATGTAATCTTTATTTATTCTTTAACCTATATGATTTCTCCTGAGCTGACAATGATATTACTTTTATGTTTTCTTTAATGTTCAATAATTCTTGCAGTATGTGATGTTTTATGAATTTTATCAATTATATATTTTGATGTTAAAGTATTTATGACAAATACATTTCAGGTCGAATTATATCTTGCTAATGAAGCAATTTTTGTGCACTTTTGTATTTTACAAATTAAAATTGATACTCTTATTATTGCTCTTTCCAAAATTTTTAATATTTGACAAATTTCATTTTACTATTTTTCTTTTCTTTTTTCATAATCATCTCTTCTATCCACATATCTTATGGAAAACAGATGCACTTTTCTTTCTCTTCATTTTGTTTCTTTGCAAATAACTGCTATTGTCTTTCTTAAATTAGGTAGGAATAATTAATAATTATTTATTGGGACAAAATTTCATCAGATGCAAATTCTGATTCCATAAATGATAACTATGTGAGGTGATAGATATGTTAATTATCTTGATTATGGTAATCATTTAACAGTTTATATACATCAAAACATCTCCTTGCATATAGAGAATGTATACAGTTCTTCTTTGTCAACTATCCCTCAATTAAACTGAATTTTTCAAGAATCAAAAAATGAAAATCATGATTTGTATACTATATTGATAACTTTAAATCATATATTTAAATCTGCTTCTTAGTTTACTAACCTTCATTTTATGTGTTGAAATCATGGGGCTTTTACTCAGTATCTGTTCCACTTTCTCCATGTCTTTGCACCTTCTACCTTCTAACAGATCTGTTTTATACAATTCCATACCCTTACTCCACCTGGAAATATGAACCTAGGGGTACTGTGTTGGGACTCAGGTGTTGAATCTTCTTCATCCATCTATTCCAATAAACAAATGCCATTCCTTTTGATAGCAACTATTAGTCCAATACAGAGTAGTAGATCTGTCACCTCGATCTCAGTGGAATAAAGGATTAATATTCATGGTTGTGGGAAAGATTCCTCCTGACTCGACTGTCAAATGTGAGAGAGAAAAGGGCACATGACTTGGATCACTCCCAAGTTCTCCCTTATAGTAGTAAGCAGAAGTAGACTTAAAGTTAAGTCAACGCTGAAGAGCACAGAACAGAGAGAACAAAAGATTCTGGATCTTTGGTGACATTATTGAGGTGCTGATTATACCAGGTTTTGAGGCTTCATTAATTCTGTAGTTCTAGGTATATGAGACAATTAATAGCATTATCCTTTAAGCCAATTTAGGTGAGACTTTATGAAAGTTGTCACTAGTATATAAGAATTCTATATGAATTAGCTTTGCCTCTCAACTTATATTGTGTTTTAAATTCCACATTACTGAGATTTTTAAGCTTTAAATTTCACTATTATAGCTGTTACTTTTCATAGTTACGTAGTCATACTTTCTTTTGGTGCATGAACTAGATGCTTACTCCCTTTCTGCTGGGATTCTCCTTTTCACTTGACTGATGGAATTCCTTCTACGTGCAGTAGTTGTTTTACTTTTTAGTATGAAAAAGGGCTTATAGTTACTGTACTTCTGAAAATGTATCACACCTTTATAACATCTGGAACATCTTGGGCTTCAAAGCATTCCTCAAACACAGCAATTTACCTCAAGAGGAATGTGTTTCACTTCAATTCTTATCCTCTTCTGTCCGTTCAGAGGAACTTCCACTTTCTAAGAAGGAAATGCACATGAAAGATCAACTGGTGCCACTGTTAGAAGCTCACAGGGTGGGGAAGGGCTGTTCACTAGGGACTCTCAGCCTACTGTGCCTCTCTTTCTGCTTCCTGTTTGCCTTGGTTATTTTCTCATTGATTTTCTATGTGGTTATAATCCTATTTATCACTGATGACAATGAGCTCTGGGCACTAATGGCTCTTCTGGTTTTGCATCTCCTGCTCTCCTTTAAGCAGGAAATCCCCAATACGTCAAATACATGCTGTCAAATTCAGAATTTTCAGACTGTGTTAGTTGACCAGCATTCCCAGGGGCAAATTTCTCCCAATTCATGTCATAGCTTCAAAGATGAGTCTAGTCCACATCTGATGCTCAAGTAGTATATTTTGTCAACACTCTTGCAAGACAGATAGCAGGATTAAGCCAGTGGTATGGGCCAGATGCAGTCAAGGTTCTCCGCCTGAGATGGAGACCATTCTAGGTTTGGGAGAGTCTTCCTCCTTTCTTATACTAGTATTCAGTATGGATTAGTAATCAAGTGTATCTTTCAAAATGGGACTTGAAGCTATTCTAATCAGGTTAAATTTTATTTTAAAGTTTGGGTCCCTGAAAGTTGTCTGTGCTAAGGTGGCTGTGTCCCCAGGGTAACTAGAGTTTTATATTCTATGGTTGTCATAGGGACCTAGTAATGCCCAGGGCCAAGGTATTATACTGCTAATTAACACAGAGTGTAGGCTTTCCTCATGCTAGATTGGGCTTCAGGACTATCATTAACCTTATGGTCATGATCTCTCCCACATAGTGCTGTAATCTTCGGCACACCTTGACCCTGCAAAGATCAATAGTTGAGGGACTGTCAGAGCTTGAAAGTATGACTCATGGTCAGTCAGATCACAAGAAATGGATCTTCTGTAGGAGAATAAGGAGGAGTAGCAACATGAAGGATAATTCATGTTCTCATAGGAAATAAGAGGAGACCTGACTGTTGGTAAACATCTGGAGGTCATCCATCCAGGTGAGTGAGTGGGCCACATCAGTGTCAAAGAGCATCTGGAAGAGCTCATAAGGATTGCTGGGGTTGAGTCAATTTGGGAGCCTCCATCTGTGTAGTGGAAACTACACAGTTGTTCTGTCCTTGCTGGGGATGGCCAAGAACCAGTGTTTCCGTTTTTTGAAGTGGGGCTGCTCATTGCGTGATTCTTCAAGAAAGAATTACTGGTTGATTTTTCAGGATTTGTTTACTCTGTATTTTAGTGTTATTGTGGAAAATGTACACAGTGCTGTGTAAAGCTGTAAGAAGTTGTACCTTATCAAGCCACACAAATTGCAGAAAACTATTTAATCTATATATTTATGAATTCTTTTACTACTGATTTTTTAAAACCCTTTTTAATCTTTCATTACATGAAGAGCTGCAAAAAAAAAGTTCCAGAAGCTCCCTTGTAACCCTCATCCAGTTTTTAACCTTTCCAAGCCATTTAAGAATAATTTTCAGGTGTGATCATCTTTACCCTTCACATATCACACACACTTTTCCAAAACAAGGACACTTTTCTACACATCTATAATGCTATCTCAACTTCATGAGAATAAAATTGGCCCAATTTAATACATTTAATCCATAAAATCCTTGGAAATTTCACTGATGATGCCACTAATGTCCTTTGTATGTTTTAGATCCCATTTACGATCGCTTGTCGCATTTAGTTTCTTATAGCTTTAGTTTCTTGCCATTCTGGAACAATCTTTACTTTCTTAACTTTGACATTTTTGAAGAGTACAGGTCAGTTATTTGACATTCCCTCAGTCTGCATTTGTCTGATGTTTTCTTATCATACACAAACACTCATTTGTGCATAAGAAATGATGGAGCAATGAAAACCACATGAAAAACTAAATAAAATTGATTCTCTTTCTCTCTCTCTCATTGACCCTCTCTTTAAAAAAAAAAGTGATGCTGTATTCATCTCCATGTTATTTCAAGAATTAATGCTAATTTGCTTTATTACTGGTTTTTATTTATTTGAATGTTGTCAGATGATATCTCCCAGTTATTATAATTTGCAATGTTAACAATTAACTGAATTTATTAATATATTAATAAATATTAGGGAGCATATTTATGGACATATTTCAAGACTATGAAATTATCCATTTTCCACCAAACAGTTTCCCTCCAATTTTAGCATCCATTGGTGTCTCTGACCTGGGTCCATTACCATGATTGTCAAATGACATCTTTTATTTTGAAAAAAAAGTTCAGCTTATTGAGATATAATTGACACATAGAAATCATATACCTTTAAGGTATAACTTGAACTTATTGATATATGTTTATTTCATAACCTTAATGAAACGGTCACCTCAGTTGGAATAATTAACATATCCTTCATCTCATTACCATTTTCTTTTTCTTGCTATTTAGTTCTTACTGGTCTCAGTTATTAGGTGTCATAGAAGGATGTTGCTGGGGCTTGGTTTCCTCTCTGCAGTGTCAAATAACAATATGAGGATTTTTGTAAAGAGATCAAAATGCTTTGTATAAATGACTGTTCTAACTCAGCGGAAAGAGAGAGGCATATGTAATATGTGCAGTCATGCCAAAGGGTATGTGAACTGGATCCCAATAGAAATGCTCTATTCATTTTCTCCAAGAAATTTGCTTAAAAATCAGTTAAAATGGCAGAGTAATTAGTAATTGTTCATACCTTGTCTGGATTTTATTTCTTTTGAAATTTTCCAGAAAGACAAAAATCTTAAAGATATCATGTATCCTTTTTATGTTAGTGTTTTTAGAACTATGCACTTCCTCATTTTAATTGTATTTCACTAATGACAGTAAATTTGAAATAGAAATGAAATAACCAAGCACGATGTGTAAAGTATCTAGATGGTTTAGATGAATACAGCCATAGCAACTAAATGTTGAGTGCTTAATGGTTGTCATTTACTATACTTAGCAATTGGCTAATATGATATCTTTTAGGCTTTACAAAACCTCTATAACTTAGCTATTAATTTTTCTATTGCTACTATGCAGACCAGGGACTAGCAGGTTTGGAACTTGTCTAAGTTGTAATCAAAGACGATTTAATGGGAGAATCATAGTTTAGCAGTGGTATCTCAAGATTGATACCAAACAAACAAAAAATCAAGAGCTGGAGGGTAAAAAAGTATAAAAAATAGTTTTTTCAGTAAAATAATAATAAAGATCTTTACCCCACTAGCAATTACTAGGTCTGAATAATGTATTTGCTTCAGGAAGAGAGTAGGCTCTGGAGTCCAAAAGTGCAACAGGGAAACTGGGGATGGTCCATGGAAGCTTAGGAAGAGTGATTGGCTATGACTGCGTGAAGTTGAGAAGATTTTTGTCCCCATCACTAAGAATGAGTACATGCTTTTCACAGGGACCAGCTCAGGAGGAAACAGGTTTCTGGCATTGATGAAGTTTTGTGTGCAACTGGGAAAACATGGAAATCAGCCTGTGCAATGGCATTATGGGAAAGTTGAAATTTGAATGCAAAAATTAATATGTTCAAAAGACTTGCAAAGGGTCCTGAAGGAAAGAAGCATTTGCATTTGGGTGAAGCTAACACATTATGCATCTCAGGTTTTGGCCTCACTGTGAATTCTGTACTCACAACGTTTAATACTTAGGTTAATTCTTTTAGGCTCATTAAATTTCTTAATATAAGTTTATGTAATTTTTTCAGTAATCAGATATTTAAAAGAATACCAATTTGTAAGTGGTATGTTGAATATATACCACACTTTATTAATTCATAAAAATAATTACCTGGACAAATTCATCTACATGAACGCATTCAGTTGAACATTATATAACTATTAGTAAAAACTACTTAGTTTTTGCTTCTGCAAATGCCCTGAGTCTGTACTTGAAATATATGAACTGTTAAGCCATTTAAAGTATTTTCTAGTATGTCTGTCCCCTTCTGGCTGCCTGCATTACTTATGCTTCTAGGAAATCTTATGCTTTTAAGCTAAACATTGCATTAAACACATTTCTTGCTTATATATTCTATGATTTAATATCTGCTGCACATGTATATATTAGATGTTTCTTATTTTGGACAACTTGATGTCATGCCTGAGTCAGCTTGTCTTGACTTATTTCCACCTCATCTCTTCCTATTCCCTCTGATCAAGTCCTCCTCCTGCAAAGGTCCTTTTCCAAACACAAACTAACCCAGAGCCCACACATCAACCAATTCCTTTCTGGGTTTCTCATTGATCTACTATCCACCTACTCTTTGTACCCCAGGGACATGTAACAGAACCACTGGAGACAGCCACTAGAACCAGTTAAAATTATCCAAAGTAGCCAAACCTAAACCTTTCTACCCTGCTTCTGATTTCTGCATGCAGAAACCACAATTTAGGCTCTTGCCCATATTTCTCCACTCTCCCTGTGCCTCCTAAACATCCTTGGCCCTTCCTCATGTACACTCTGCAACCAGTCCATGTGTCCCCTATACTGAGGTAGTGTGCTACCTCATCCTGTATCTTTGAGTAACAGTCTTGCTCTACCTCAGATCTTCTAATACATGATTTGTACAACATGCAGGTTCTAACATTTTCATTTAGATTGTCAGCTCTAAATTTATTTCTTCATTCTCTTCCTCATACAGAACTTATCTAAAACATTATGGTAAGCTGTGGGGTGCATCAAATTCAATTTTTTGGAGAAAACTCACATTATTTAGGGGAAAACTTAAGAAAGTTATAGGCATACAAGGGGAATAATACATAGACACCCTAAGTACCTTAAAAGTATCCAATGTTCCCCAATGGCATCATTGACAAAACTAGAGTACAGTATCACAAATGGTGTGTTGACATAGATATAATCCCTTGATCTCATTTTCTTTTTGTAAAAATTATATCATTGACCATGATGCTCGATAAAAGCAGATATCCCAATGTAAAAAATATAGAACTTCCTGCAAAAGCAGCCTTATCTTGTCTTCTCACCATTTCTATTCTTTTTGCAATAAAGTACAAATATTTAATTTTTTTATGTTTAGTATTTTGACCATGTATATTTTGGCAACTATAACAACTTCACATTATTACCATAATATTATTGTTTTGTATTTATAAGGAAAATTTGGACATGAGCCCAGGAACCCCACCAGAGCCAACCCCAACAGATACTGCATATGGATCCAGGACACAGGTTCCAGGCCTTCAGCCATGTGCAGGGTACCTGTACCCAGAATCCCCAACTGCAGTCCTGAACCATGAAGCCACTGCACATGTAGCTGCTCAGATGCAGCCCATCACTGGCAGGTCCAGATATAATGTGCCCATACCCACTGCCAAAGTATCCCAGGTCCTGTCATGGCAAGCAGGAGGCCCATTCCAGTCTGACATGAGACCCCACAGCTCAGCGAAGCACCCCAGCTGCTGCACTTTGACAATCCAGCAGGCTGCCATGCTAAAATCTTCAGTCAAACACATCAGAACAATAAAGTATGAATTTAATAATAGACTAACCTTTATAGAAAACAGAATCTCAGCTCTGGAAGAAAGAATTTCCAACTACAAAGATAGGCTGAATAAGCTTGAATGACAAAAAAACAAAAACAAACTCATAGAACATGAGCAGAATTTTCAAAATGTCAGGGATAAAATCAGAAAAACAATATTAAAGTAATCAAGATACAAGAAGAAATTGAAATACAAATGAAAGGTATAAAGAACATTCTCAACAATATAGTTACATACAATTTTCCTCATATCAATATAGAGTCAGAAATGCTCATCCAGGAAGTGTACAGGACACCCAATAGGCCTAATCAAATAAGTTCTCTGAGATACAATATATTTAAAACTTATGATAGAAATCAAGGAAAGAATATTAAAAGTTGCAAGAGAGAAACACTAAATTATATTCAGAGGCAAACCAATAAAAACCATCAGACTTTTCAGCTCGACTCTAGAAACAAGAAAATCCTGGAAATAGATCTTTCAATGTCTCAATGACAACAGCATGCAGCTGAGAATATGATAACAAGCTAACCTCAGCTTCAAATTTGATGGGTAAGTAAGATGTTTCATGATAAGATCAAACTTTCAGCATTCATGAACAGAAAACTAGCATTACAAAGAATCCTCAAAGAAAAACTCTAGATATAAGAACAAGCAGATAGTTCTCAAAACCCACAAAGGAAATTCATAAAAAGCACCTGCTATCAAAAGACAACCAAGACAGCACAGAACTCACTAATAAAACATGATGACTATGAACCACAACGATATAACTATCCTAATACTGAATATGACTTACCTCAAAGCAACAAGCAAAAGACACAGATTTGTGGATTGGATGAAAAAACAAAATCCAACAATATGGTTCTTACAGGAGACCCACCTTACAGACAGTGACATCCACAGATTGAGGGTGAAATGATGGAAAAAATTCTACCAGGTGTATAGCCAAAAAAAGCAAGCTGGAGTTGCAATACTTATATATCACAATGTATATTTCAAACAAATTAATCAGAAGAGATAAAAAGACCATCCTAGTAAAGGGTACAATACAGAAAGTATAACAGTAGTAAATATATATTCTCCAAAACAAACGCTCCCAAGTATGTGGAAAAATTACTCCATGATTTAAAGCTACTTGTGGATCTCAACACAATAATACTGGGGGGCTTTAATACTCCTTTATCACCTTTAGACAAATTGTCAAAGAAAAATAAAGAGATCACCAGTCTAAACAAATGCATATAAATCAAATGAACTAACAGACACTCCACCCCAAATTGGATGAGTATCCCTTATTCTTAGCACTACATGGACATTCTCCAAAATACATTATATTCTAGTTCACTAAGGACATTTCAGCAAATATAAAAAAGTAGATATTGTTCCATGTATCATATCAGAAAATGACAGCATAACTCTAGCAATTAAAAGCAAAAATTATAACAAAATACACATACACATGGAGATTAAATAATAGCCTATTAAATGAAGAATGGATCCAAGAAGACAAGAAAGCAGAAATCAAGAAATTCTTGGAAGTGAAAGAGAATGAAGACATAACATATGGAAAACTGTGTGACAGAATGAGAGCATTCTTAAGGGGAAAATTTGCATCATTGAGTGACCACATTAAAAATCAGGAGAATTCTTGGGGGGGGGGGAACAACTCTACCTCAAACCCTTTAGAAAGAACAATCTATGCTCAAACCCAGCAGAGGACAGGAAATAATCAAGATCAGAGCTGAAATCAATGAAATTAAGAACTAACTAAATAAATAAATAAAAAGAATTAACAAAACAAAGAGCAGGCTCTTCTAAAAAGTAAATGAAATTGAAAGACATCTTGCTAATCTCACTTAAAAGGTGAAAATTGAACCAAATCAGCTAAATCAACAATAAAAAGGGAGTGATCATCACTGAACCCATGTAAATCCAATAGAGTATAACATATTTTGAAAAACTATACTCCTCTAAATTAGATAATCTGGACCACATGGACAAATTTCAATACACATACAACATCCCAAATTGACAAAGGACAATACTGAAATCCTAAACAGCCCAATAACAGGCACTGAAATTCATATAGCAATTGAAAGCCTTCCAAGGAGAAAAGCCCAGGACCTGATAGATTCCCCACTGAGTTTTACCTCACATATGAGGAAGGTCTAATACTTCTCCTTATTAAGCTAGTCCACCAAATTGAAAAAGAGGGAACTCTCCAAAACATTTTTTAAATAATACAACCATAACTTGGATATCAAAACCCAACAAAGACACATTAAAGAAAATAAATTAAAGAAAGAAAGACAACTACAAGACCAATATCCCTGATTGCCCCGTCTAGCCAGGTTCTGACCTGAAGGACGGGCTGGGGATGAGAAAAACCATAGGCCGGAGACCCAAAATGGTCTTTCTTTGTCCAAACTTTACTTTTCCTTTTTATATATCCTTACTTTACATCTCTCTTTCAAGGCAACATTCATTTGTACTGCTACAACAAAATGCCTAACATTAAGTAATCTCAAACAAGTCAAGGCAACGCTATAAGACTCTATTTCAGAACAAATATAGACAGCAATTTCTCACAGTTCTGGAAGCTGGGAAGTTCAGGATCGAGGCATAGGCAGGTTCGGCTGCTGGCAAGAGTTCATCTTCCAAGGGAGCAGGGACACCACGTCCAGCAGCAAAGTACAAAAGCTCTCTCCCAAAGGAAGAGCTCTTGACTGCTGGCTGGAGCCTCTTTTTTAAAGGCCTTCACCTCGCC
>PVKS010026299.1:12361-28939 GCA_004027875.1 Aplodontia rufa | reverse complement strand
GTTGTTGAGTTTTTTGTTTTTGTTTTTGTTTTTGTTTTTTTTTAAAGAGAGGGACAGAGAGAGAGAGAGAGAAAATAAATCAATTTTATCTAGTTTTTCATGTGGCTTTCTTTGCCCCTTACTGTTGTGTGTGTGTGGTGCTGGGGAAAGAACCTGCGTCCTTGTGCATGCCAGGCAAGTGCCATAATAAGCTAGCCACAGTTCTGGTCCTGTTGAGACTGGTTTTGCACTTGTAATCCTCCTGCCTCAGCCTCCTTAGTTGTTGGGATTACAGGCGGGCTGAATATTTTTATTGCTCTTAAAATTTTAAACATAAACTTGATTTTAACCAGCAATATAACAAATTTATTTTCCATTTGGTGGTACTTTAGAAAACGTACAGTTTCTTTTTGAAATTATCCTGCTTTATTAAAAGCTAATTCATTTTATTTTAATAAGATTAGCAGTAAACTTTTTTCTTAACTTTAAATGGTTGATTAAAAGGATTTATTAAAGCATGGTTATTATATAATAAAATTTAGCAATATTAAATTTACAGTTTTATTGTTTCTGTACTAAGGATTGAACCCAGGGGTGTTTTACCACTGAGTACATCTCCAGCCCTCTTTAATTAATTAATTTTTTTTTTTTTTTTTGAGACTGGGTCTCAATAGGTTGCGTAGGGCCTCACTGAATTGGTGAAGTTGGCCTTGAACTTGAGATCCTCCTGTTTCAGCCTCCCAAATTTCTGGGATTCCAGGCATGTGCCATCTCACCCATCTAAATTTACAATTTTTATTAGTCTTGGCAAATGTAACCATCATCATATTCACAATATGAAATGTTTCCATCGTCTCTGAAGTTCCCTTGCGTGTCTGTGCAGTTAATCTCTTCTCTGGGTTCCTGGTAACCAAAGGAGACCTCCATCTCATCTACTTTATATTGCTACAGCTTTGCTATTTCTAGAATTTCATATAAGTAGTATTCTCATTATATATTTGTATAATTGTTGTTGCATTCTTGGATATTCTTTTCTTTTTTTTTTTTTTTTTTTTAATTTTGTACTAAGGATTGAACTCAGGGACACTTAAGCACTGAGCCACAACCCAAGCTCCCTTGTTATTTTTTATTTTGAGTCAGGGTCTTGCTAAGTTGCTTAGGGCCTTGCTAAATTTTTGAGCCTGGCTTTGAACTTTGTGATTCTTCTGCCTCACCCAGCCTCCTGAGCTGCTGAGATCACACGTGTGTGCTGCTATGCCTGGCTACATTTCAGTGTTTACAGTTTGTACTTATTTCTTTAAGTTCACTAATATTTTCCTGTCAGCTCTGTTCAGTGTCCTGATGTACCTACAGAAAGGCATCTTTATTTCTATTAGTCGTCTGAAATTTTTCTAGTTTTTCTTGGGTTCCATCTCTCTCCTGCAATATTCTTTTTTTTATGTTGTCCGCTTTTTCCATTAGAACGCTTAGTGTATTAATCATAGTTAAAAATCTCACTATTGGTTATTGGTTTCTAGTGCTTTGAGAAGAAGTTTTTAAAGAACCTGGCTTCTTTTTATTAACAAACTTGTGAGGCTTCTTTGCTTATATCACCAAAGCCTGTTTTTTTTTTTTTTTTCTTGTTAGTGCTCATTGATTTCTCATTGAAGAATATAGTTGATCACAAAAAATTTTGTACATAAATGCTTGGATCAGTAGTTTTTTTTTTTTTTTTTTTTTTTTTTTTTTTTTTTTTTTTTTTTTTTTTTTTTTTTTTTTTTTAAAGAGAGGGATAGTGAGAGAGCAAGAGAGAATCAATTTTATTTAGTTTTTCATGTGGCTTTCATTGCTCCAGCTCTTCGTTGTGTGTGTGGTACTGGGGTTTGAACTCAGGTCCTCATGTATGCCAGCACGTGCTGTAACTGCTGAGCCACTGTTCCAGCCCCGGTAGTAGTTTTTTTTCTTTTCTTTTCTCTCTCTCTCTCTCTCTCTCTCTCTCTCCTCTTTCTTCTCTTTCTCTCGCTCTCTCCTTTTTTTGTGAGATAGGGAGAAAAATCTTTAGTTTTTCATGTGGCTTTTCTTGCTCTAACACTTCCTTGTACATATGGTTCTGGGATTTGAACTCAGGTTCTCGTGCATGCCAGGCAAGCACTGTAACTACCCAGCCACTGCTCCAGCCCCACCAGTAGAATTCGTAATAGTCCAGCAGGAAGCAACTTAAATGCTCATGAGCTGACGAATATATAAATAAAATGTGTATCCATATCCATATAGCATATTATATGCTATAAAATGAATGAATTTGAAAACCTGCTAAATGAAAGAAGCCAGTAAAAAATAACTGTATGTCATATGATTCCATTTGTATGAGTTGTCCAGAATTGGTAAATCATAGAGACAAATAAGTAGATTAGTGACTGCCAAGAGTACTAGAGTGGGAGGGGGTGTGTTGGAGGTCAGGAAGGGAGGGTATTGGAGCTATGGATACTGGGTTGCTTTGTGGGATAAGTGGTCTATAATGGATTGTGGTGGAATTTGTACAACTTTTAATGTAGTAGGCATCAGTTATGTGTTGTGAGTATATGATGTGAATTGCATTTCTGTAAAGCTGTCAAAGAATATAGCAGGGCTGGAGCAGTGACTTGGCGGTTACTGGGCTTGCCCGGCATGCGCAAGGATGAAGGTTCAAACCCCAGTACCAGGTAAACAAAAAGTTTCAGAGCAACGAAAACCATATGAAAAAACTAAATAAAATTGATTCTCTCTTTCACTGTCCTCTCCCCCTTAAGGAAAAAAAAAAAGAATATAGCTGATATCGTCAAGACTGTTAATAGCATTATCGTACTGTAAAGGAATTTTATGGGAAAATATCATTACTTTTCTCATGATACTGATCTCAAAAGGCTCACTATCTTTCTCAAACATTGCTAGGTTTTAAGAGTGACACTTTGGACTGAGGATGTAGCTCAGTGGAGCTCAGTGCAGAACATGTGAGGCCCTGGGTCCCATCTCCAGCACAGCAGTTCACCCGTGAATGCATACCTTTTAATTGCATTCACCTTAATTCTCGCTGTCTTATTTTTTTCACATGTGTGGTTCTTGGGTAACACCCAGGCCTTGTTCATGCATTCTACCACTGAACTACATTCCCAGTTGTTACCTCAGTTTTTAAAGAACGTGGTCTTTATTTTAGAAGTTAGCCTGTGATTAGCCAAGTAAATCTGTCAGCCTCGGTTTTCCATGTGTTAAGACACTTTACATCACAAGGACTTTATTCCTGAGTAAAGAAAGAAAGTCATACCAGACTCATCTGTTCCTGCCTGTTGTCCGTTAACTGTTGGCGACACACCGGTGGCTCTTTAGCACAGTACCTCCAGAAACCAGTTTTTACTTTCAAGCTTATAACTATAATTAAAAACATTTACCATACTCTCTGTAGGGTTGTTGTTTAAAGCTAATTGAGTACTGTGGTTACAAATAAAAAAGACACAGTTATTTTACTTGATTATCTGAGTGCTTGTTCCTCATCCCTTTAATTCTTTGAATTTTAAATGTTATTTATTAAGTTTGAAACTTTTAGAGCCCTATGGAAGGAGTATTGCTGCCTTAGTGAGATATTTGAAATGTGAAGGTAACTGGTTTCTGTGATGATAGAAAAGACAATATCAATGCATTTATAATTTAAAAACAAATATTTTTGAATTGAACATTGTTATAGCAATACTTGTATATATGGTGCTGGGGTATGAACCCGGGTACTTGTTAGCAGTTCATTTTAAAAGGTAAATTTTTTTGAGCATGGGTTGTAGACTGTAGAAGAGAAGCTTTTATTTATTTTTGTTTTTTGAGCGAGGAACAGTGAGAGAAAGAGAAAGGGAGAATCAATTTTATTTAGTTTATCATATGGCTTTCGTTGTTCCAATACTTTGTTGAGCATGTGGGGTGCTGGGGTTTGAACCCGCATACTTGTGCATGCCAGACAAGTGCTGTAGCTGGTGAGCCACTGCTCCAGTCCCTAGGAGATGCTTTTAAAAGAAAATTCCTGGGGTTGGAGTGGTGACTCAATGGTTACGGCGCTAGTATACGTGGGTTCAAACCCCACCCAGCACCCTACGTACACAATTAAGTGTCAGAGCAACAAAAGCCATGTGGAATACTCAATAAAAATTGATTTTCTCTCTCTCTTTCTCATTGTCAGTCTCTCTCTCAAAAAAAAAACCCTAAAAAAAGGAAAATTCCTATTAATAGTTGCATTTTTATTGTTAAAGTCAAAGACCAAAGGTTAAGCTGACTTTACTTCAACAATGAAGCTTTTACAATATACATTGAATACTGTAAGATCCATCTTTTTTTTTTTCCTTCTTTAAGAAAGAAAGAGGGGAATCAGTTTTATTTATTCTTTAATCTGGCCAATATTTCTCTGGCTCTTGGCTTTGTATGTTGTGCTGGGTTCAAATCCAGGTCCTTGTACATGCCAGGCAATCGCTCCAACTGCTGTGCCTGAGCTGCTGCTCCAGCCCCTGTGAGATCCATCTTTGACGTGAATAGCAAATCACTCAAGCTACTTTATTAATCTGGTCACCTTTCCTTGCCCTTTGGGGATAAGGTTCTGCTAATTGTTCATAAAGACAGTTTTGGTTTCCATTTTCTGCAAACAACACAGTTTTGTTCTTTGAAAAAAATTCAATTTTCTGTATGTATATGTACATATATATATACATATTATTGGATCAATATTTTATATACATACATATATAACAAAATGTCACATTTTCTTGATCTGTTCACCTGTTGATGGGCACCTTGGCTGATTCCATAACTTGGCTATTGTGAATTGTGCTGCTGTTAACGTGGGTATGCATGTTATTTGTGCAGTATTCTTACTTTAGTTCTTTAGGATAAATATTGAAGAGTGGTAGAGCTGGATTATCTGATGGCTCTATTCCCAATCTTTTGAGGAACCTCCACACTGATTTCCATGGTACTGTACTAATTTACATTCCTACATCAACAGTGTATAAGAGTCATTCTCCCCATCCTCTATAGCATTTATTTGTATTTTTTTTTTTTTTAAAGAGAGAAACAACTTTATTTAGTTTTTCACATGACTTTAGTTGCTCCAACACTTAGTTGTGTACGTGGTGCTGGGGTTTGAACCCGGGTCCCCGTGCTTGCCACTGAGCCACCGCTCCAGCCCTTTATTTGTGTTTTTGATGATTCCCAGTCTGAGTAAGATGAAATTTCAGTGTAGTGTATTTCCATTTATCTGATGGCTAGAGATGTTGAACATTTTTCTCATATAATTAATTTAGCCATTTGTACTTCTTTTGACAAGTTTGGGTAATTTGCCCATTTTTTGATGGAAACTTTTTTTTTTTATTTTAAGTGTTTGGAATGGAATTCTTTTCTGGATGTCAATCACCTTTTGGAAGAATAGCTGGCAGAGATTTTTTTCCTCTGGTTTTGTAGGCTCTGTTGTTTCTTTTGATGTTCAGTAGCTGCCCCATGCCTCCGAAGCTTTTGAATCTGATGCTATCATATTTTTTGATTTTTGGAATTATTTGCTAAGCTGTAGGAGTGCTGTTGAGAAAGGCATTGCATCATGGTAATCAAAATAAACCAGTCTCATAAAGTTAAGAGTGAGATGTTTTCTGACTGTGGAAGCTGGGCAGTGGGGGATAGGGGCCGGGGCAAAAAAGGGATCACATGAAAATAGAAGGAAGGCCTGTGAGGTAAAAGAAGAGAATTAGTGGGGAGGGCAAGGGGGAGATATTGGAGAATAAAATTGATCAGATTATGTTATGTACATGAATGGGTATACTACAATGAAACTCACTATTTTGTTTATTGTGCATCAGTTAAAAAAAAAAAGTGGCTTTGGGCCTGGGATGATGTTCAGTGGTAGAGTATTTCTTGAGCAAGGCTCTGAGTTCAATTCCCAGTACGTTCCCTCCTCCCCAAAAGATAGTTTTATTGAATTTGGACAAATTTTGTCATAAAAAATTGGACCAGTAATATATCTCTTGCAGTACTTAATTTTGGAACTTAAGAAATATGATTGGCTTAAATATCAGCTGGATGATCTAAAAGGTGAACTGCTGTACAAACAGTTCTGTTTATGTCCGTTTAAAGGGTCCTGTCTCTCGTGGGCCAAAGTTGTAATTACTTCTTATGATTCTGGCTTTGTTTTTAAAAACTCTTACATTAAGAATGTTTTTGAACGTGTATAATATTGAACATATAAAGCTGTGTTATTTAGAAGTTGATATTGAAAACCTTTAGACTTCTGACCTTGCATAGAATTTGCTATGTATAACCATTGCACACAGCTGGAAGATTCAAAATTGCCAAATTGCCTTTTCTGGATCTCTGCTTTTTAAAAAATAGTGTGTGTTGAACATGAGTGCATGACAGCTGACATTTATCAAGGATAACAGGAGCTTTACTCATTTTCACTTTTCAAAGCAACTTTGAAAGCTTTGCATTAAAATGTGTATTCCATCACATATAGCTGGTTGTTAATAAGTATGAAAAATTTTTTTAAGAGTGTGAAAGAGTCAATTTAAAAAATTTGTTTTCATCTGGTTTTTGTTTTTCTGACACTTAAGTAGTGTATGTGATGCTGGGGTTTGAACCTGGGTCCTTGTGCATGCCAGGGCAAGCGCTCTACCACATAGCCACAGCTCCAGCCCCCTAGGTATAAATTCTCAATGAGTTTCAGACATTAAACTTACTGAGTACACAAGCACTTGAAGATCAGCAATGCAGGACATTTAGTTCATTTCCTTTGAATTTTATCTGTAAATGTAAGTTGGACACTATGATGAGTATCTAATCCCAGCTACTTCAGAGGCTGAGGCAGGAGAATTAATAAGTTCAAGGCCACCCTGGGCAACTTCTATCTTTAAAAAAAACAAAACAAAACAAAACATATTTCAGATAGTAGTCTTGTAATGTGTGATTTGGCTTTTCATTTCCTTACCATAAAATTTAGTACTAATGTAGAAAATGGAATTATAGAAACTAATTCACCCCCCCGACTCAATCAACTGCTAGTATATTTGCTGTTCTGTTTGACGAGATATTTATAGCATCTCTTATTTTTCTGGAGGGTGACAGATAGAATTGGAATGATATGATGTTTAGTTTTGGTTCTTAGCTTTTAAAATTCCTCTTTATAGGTGGCACACGCCTATAATCCCAGCAACTCGGGAGACTGAGGCAGGAGGGTCACAAGTTTAAAGCCAGCCTCAGCAACTTAATTAGGCCTTGAGCAACTTAAGTGAGACCTGTCTCAAAATAAAAAGGGGGATGCTGCTCAGTTGTTAGGCACCCATGAGTACAATCCCCGGTACCCAAAAAAAAAAAAAAAAAAAAAGGTGAATTCTAGGATAAAACTGCAAACATGAATGTGTTGGCAAAGTTGTTAATTAAAATAACAGTTTTTGGTAGCATGTGCTTTAATCCTGGCAGTCGGAGAGGCGGAGGCAAGAGGATCTCAAGTTTAGTGAGACTCTGTCTCAAAATAAAAATAAAAAAGGGCTGGGAGTTGTAGCTCAGTGATAGAACACCCTGGTGTCAAAACTCCAGTACATGCAAACAAAGATCAACAACAATTAAAAAAAAATGCCTTTTAGTGTTGGTGTTAGTTTCAGATACTGGGACTCGCTGGATATATTGGTATGTAGATCACATTGACTTATTGCAGATTGACAGGAGACATGCTTTGACTTCAGAAAATAAATTGGCTGTGCACTTTTGCAATCCTACTGTCTTTTTATTACCAGATGGTTCAGTAGTTTGAGGCCTTGGAAGGAAGTTGAAATGAATCATGTGGGTGTGTGAGAGTTTTTTCTTGGGTTTGTAGTGAGCCTGTTCTGTGATGTTAAGGTACTTTCATTACTTAAGTGGCTCTCCCCCATTTCCACTGAAATACAAGAAGCCTGAGTCCCTGTTCACTTTCCTTTTGGCAGTTGAAAAGCCATTTTCTCAAGAGTGATATACAGTTAAGGGAGTTTTAAACTTAGGCAGGTTAAACTGCCAGCATCTTTCCATTATTAAAAAAACAAAACAACAAAAGATGCAGCGAATCAGCTGTGAACATTCACATGAATTTGTAAAGGAGAAATAGCTTTTAGTCATTTGTGACTCAAATGCCCCTTTTACTAAGAGTTTTTCTGTTTCTTTTCTTTTTTTTTTTTTTAAGAAAGAGGGATGGTGAGATAGAAAGAATTTTTATTTAGATTTAGATTTTCATTTGGCTTTTGTTGTTTGGAGATCTCGTTGTGTACATGGTGCTGGGGTTTGAACTCGTGTACTCACGCATGCTGGGCAAGCGCCGTAATAACCGAGCCACTGCTCCAGCCCTAGTTTTTCTGTTTCTTCAGCCTGGTTTTATTTTTCATTGAGACAGGCTCTTGCTAACTTGCTGAGGCTGGCTTTGAACTTGTTATCCTCCTGCCTCAGCCTTCGTAGCCACTGGCATTACAGGTGTGTTCTATTGTGCCCAGTTATTCCTACAGATTCTTTTGGCAGAGAATGTACATTATTATCAGAGTTTTTTTTTCTTTTTTTAGAGAGAGAGACAGTGAAAGAATCAATTTTATTCATTTCTTCATGTGGCTTTCGTTTCTCCAATACTTTGCTGTGTACATGGTGCTAGGGTTTGAACTTGCATCCTTGTGCATGCCAGGCAAGCACTGGAACTGCTGGGCCACTGCTCCTGCCTCTATCAGAGAAGTTTTTTTTTTTTTTAAAATTAATTAATTTTTTAAAAGAGGGATAGTGTGAGAGAGAGAAACAATTTTTATTTAGTTTTTCATGTGCCTTTTGTTACTCCAAGACTTCGTTGGGTATGTGGTGCTGGGGTTTGAACTTGTGTACTTGTGCATGCCAGGCAAGTGCCATAACCGCTGAGCCACTGCTCTGGCCCCCTATCAGAGAGGTTTTAATAAAATATTTAGGCTGGGTACCTGGCCTGTACCTGTATTCCCAGCTACCTGGGAGGCTCAGGCAGGAGGATCACTTGAGTCCATGAGTTTGAGACCAGACTGGTTAACATAGTAAGTGGTGTCTCAAGTAAAGAAAGAAAGAAAACGATTGAAGTGTCTACATAAGAACAGTTTAGGATCACCGTCAAGTCTTCAGCTGGATCTTAACATCTCTTGTGGTTTGTCCCTTCAAATGTTCAGATTGAAATTTGTCATTGTAACAATATTAGGAAGTGGGGCCTTTAGAAGGTAATTAGGAAATGGATTGGATTATGTGTATTATAGGATTGGGTTAGCTATCAAGGGAGTGGGCCCTTGATTAAAAAGAGGAAGTTCTGCCGGCTTTCCTCTTCATCTTGCCCATGCCTGTTCTTCCACGGGAATGATGCCACAGAAAGCCCCTTTCTGGATGCCAGCACCATAGGCTTTCTGTCTTCTAGAAGCAGAAGCCAAATTGCATCTCTACTTTGTGAATTATCCAGTCTCAGGTATTCTGTTACAGCAGAAAATGAACTAAGGATAGCATCTTGGTGGTACTCCTGAGATACTGAGATTTAACAAAATGCTTAAGTTACTCAACTAATTTGGGAATTAGAAGATACACAAATACATTGTTTCTTTAATTTATCTAGTTTTTAGACCTTGTTACTTTATAGTTAGAGGCAAAAATCTGCATTTTATTTTATGTGTTTTTGGTAGCAGGGATTGAACCCAGAGGTACCTAACCACTAAGCCACATCTCCAGCCTTTTATATATTGAGGCAGGGTCTCGCAAAGTTGCTTAGGGCCTCTCTCTTAAGTTGCTGAGGCTAGCTTTGAACTTGAGATCCTCCTGCCTCAGCCTCATGAGTTGCTGGGATTACAGATAAATCTACTTTTTAAATAAACTTGATTCTATGTGTCTTAATAGTTGTAAGATTATTAAGGAAGCTATTTTTTTATTTTTATTAAAGAGAGAGGGATAGTGAGAGACAGAGAAAGAGAGAAACAACTTTATTTAGTTTTTCACATGGCTTTAGTTGCTCCAACACTTAGTTGTGTACGTGGTGCTGGGGTTTGAACCCGGGTCCTCGTGCTTACCAGGCAAGCGCTGTAACCTCTGAGCCACTACTCCAGCCCAAGGAAGCTATTTTTAAAGGGAGAAATTTTTTTTTTTAAAAAGAATCATTTTTTATTTAGTTTTTCATGTCTTTCGTTGCTCTAACACTTTGTTGTGTACATGGTGCTGGGGTTCGAACCCACATCCTTGTGCATGCCAGGCAAGTGCTGTAACTGCTGCACCACCGCTCCAGGCCAAGTGAACTGTTTGTTCAGAGTCTACTTTTTCGGTTTTTGGATGCATGGGTTTTAATTCTTTCAACTATTTTGCACAGTTGTGATGCCCATTTTAGAGAATATGAAATTGAAGTTCAGAGACATAAATTTGGTAAGATCATGCTGGGGCTCAGATTAGCTCTGAAGTCTATTTGGGATTTCCCCCTCTTTACTTGCTTCATTCTGCTTGATCAGTTTCTTAGCTGATTCACTAGTGTTGTGTGTGTGTGTTCATTGTGCCTGGTATAGGAATTCTTTTACAAGGTGTGGGTTTCAGACAAATATCCCATCTAGAGTTGATCATGTGGCACTTAGATAGTAGGCAGTGCTACTAAAAGAGCTGTTGAATGGATGTGTAGAGGAACTTGGAGAAAACATACTAGTTTTAAACTCTTAGCCCCAACTTTAAATCTGTCTAATATAGTGCTTCTCAAAGTATAGTTCATGGACTCTGGGAGACCCTGAAAATCTGTTAGGAAGTTCCCATGGTTAAAATAATTTTCATAGTATACTAATCTATTTTCCATTTTCATGCTGTTGATGTTTACATTGGTGGTGCAGAATTGGTTATGCATAGCACTGCTGGCATGTGTGATGACGCATCAGGGCTGTGGCACTAGATCCTGGTGCTGGACCCCGCTGGTCTGTGCCTACTTCATTGCCTTGCACCCCCACCATCAAGGATTGTCTTTTGTGAAGCAGCAGAATTTGTTCATTTAAATTTTAACCCTTGAGTACTATTTTTTTTAAACAAAGCAAGACAGTAAATCAATTTCATTTATTTTTTCATCTTGCCTTTGTTTCTCCAATACTTAGTTGTGTGTTTGCTGCAGGGGTTTGAATTTGGGTACTTGCGTATGCCAGGCAAGCGCTCTAGCTGCTGAGCCACTGCTCCAGTCCCCTTGAGTACTGTTTTTAAAAAATATTGTTATGAGTGGAAAATGTGTACAAAGTACTTCTGCCTGCTGAAGTATGAGGATTGTCTTGATGAAGAGCACTTGTGCAGTTATTTGAGTTGTGAATGGAACTAGCCACATTTTTCATGGAACACCATTCTTACTTGAAAGAATGACTGACAAACTCCCCTCCCCACCAAAGTTGGATGTTTGTCAGGCAATGTCTTAAAGTTGAGATGAACCTGTCACTTCAGGAAAAATATCTGATGAGTTTTTAGTTGCCTAATACAACATTTGAGCTTTCAAGTGAAAACTACAGTGTTGATGAACTTGAGCTTGTCACCATCAGCATGACTTTCTCACTTCTTAAAGATTTTTCTGATGAGATGGGTGGTGCTGTTACGTGGGTTTAAAATAATTGTATAATGCAGTGTATCAGTATGTCAAAGGTTTGCTTTGCATAGTGAACCCATATTGCCCAAATGAAGAACATTTGCTCTTTGGATGAAAGATCTGTTGAGAGTGCAGGTGAGGTCAGAGTGCTGTACTGTAACATTCACTCGTGGCTTCAGACTGCACTTTGCAACTGTAGGAAACCAGAATATGCCACCTCAAAATATAACTCTTGGCACAAGGATTCTTTTGAGAAACAACCCAGGAAAATCTCAGGAAATGAAACAGTTGTCATTTTGAAACTCCGTTTGTAAGAATGAAGGGTGACTAAATAACTAGCTATTAATGGAGAAGGCACTGATTTAATGAACCTTAACTATTGTTTACTCGTTTTCCTGGTTGTCTCCCTATAATTATTTCCCCCACATTTCTTCTTTTCATTCTCAATTCTGAGTGACATTTTTAAGATTTGTTTCTTTGGATTGTATATATGAAGTTTGCATGTTAAGAATTTTGTTTTTCTCTTGTTAATCTGCCTTTTATTAACAGTGATCTGTTCTAGCTAAGAACTTAGTAAGAATAGAGGGAAATGTTTTTCCTCTCCTCTAACCTTTAAGAAACTCCTGCTTGGGCTGGAGCGGTGGCTCAGTGGTATCGCACTCGCCTAGAATGTGTGAAGACCCAGGTTTAATCCCCAGCACCACATACACAATTATCAGAAAAACAAAGGCCAGATGGAAAAGTAAATTGATTCTCTTGTTCTATATCTCACTTTCTCCCTCTCTCTCTTAACAACAACAACAACAACAGATACTACGGCTTGCTGGGTGTGGTGGTGCACACCTGTATCCCAGCTACTCAGGAGGCTGAGGCAGGGAGATTGCAGGTTCAAGACTAATGATACCCATACTTAAAACAAAGCAAGGTCTAGGGATGTAGCTTAGATTAGTGTGTTAACCTAGCATGTGCAATCTCCAGCACAGCCCCCAAAACACCAGTACCACAAAACAAACAAACAACTCCCATGTGTGAAATTTTAGCGTAATATCAAGGGAAAATATCCATAATTGTGAAAGGCTATTAAAATATTCCTTCCTGGAGCTGGAGCGGTGGCTCAGTAGTTACGGTGCTTGCCTAAGCACTACTTACACAATGAAATCCTGGAGCAACGAGAGCCATGTGGAAAACTAAATAAAAATCAATTCTCTCTCTCTCTCACTCTCACTGTCCCTCTCTCTTTAAAATTATTTAAAAATTATTTTAAAAAATTTCTTCCTTCAACAGGTCTGTCTGTATGAGGCTGAGTTTTCTTCTAATGCTTTGCTTGTAATAACACTAAAACAGTGAGTAGCTGTCTTCTAGTAGTATAGACATGTGATTCACAAAAATTTTAAACAGTGCCATTCCTTGAATTGTTTGGTTTCAGAAAAAATATTTTTCATAAAATCGATATGTAATAGGCTTTTAAAATTAATATTTCAGATGCTTCTAAATTTTACTTTCAATTGTGGTAAATATTGATAGACATAACTCATATGGGAAAAGCTCTCAGGACTCCCAGTTTTTAAGAGGTAAAGAAATCCTGAGAACACTGATCTAGTGGATTTGGTTGGAGTGCTTGAAGTCTTTGGCGTAGACCTTTTACCTTGCTGTGTTTAGTGCAATAGCATGGTCCTGTTTCTGCTTCAGCTGCTTCTCTTCTGTCCTGCTGAAACATGAAGGAGGCCTGAGCTAGCCAATTTCAAGGACAGTTTAGGTGTCATTAACTGAACAGTACATCTTTTAGTAGTAAGTTCCAGTTTTACATCGAGATGAAGGAATTGGAACAGCTGTATGATGCTATGTGCTCTGTTATTTAGTTCCTGCTTTTTCTTTTAGTGATCCTCTCATCTCTGCCTCCTGAGTAGCTGGAATTGTAGACCCATGCGACCAAGTCTGGCTGTTGTTCCTGCTTTTGAATTGTAGATCAGATACTGATTTTCAGTAACACTTCATTGCATACATCATGTTGGAGTTCGAACTCTGACCCCGCACATGCCAGGCAAGCACTGTTACCTCCCACCAAATACATCATGTTAAGAGTGCTCATGTTCTGGGCTGGAGCGGTGGCTCAGCGGTTGCAGCGCTTGCCCTGTATGCTCAAGGACCTGAGTTTGAACCCCAGCACCACTTACACAACTAATTGTTGGAGCAACGAAAACCAGATGAAAAACTAAAGTTGTTTCTCTCTTTCTCTTAATAAAAAAAAAAAAAAAAGAAAGAAAGTGCTCATGTTCTTTTTGGCTTTTTGATATATATGCTGTCATAGATCATTTGTGCAGTGTCATTATTGTCCTGAGATGGATAATGACGTTAGAAATATATTCACTTATTTAGTTGTTTTTGCAGTGCTGGGGATGAACCTAGGGACTCACACATTCTAGAAAAACGCTCTGCCACTGAAGTCTACATCTCTGACCTTTCAATTTTGTTTTGAGACTGGGTCTCACCAAGTTGCTTGTCCTGGTCTTGAACTTGTGATTCTTATGTTCTACCCTCCCAAGTAGTGGGGACTATAGGTGTGTCTCTCCAGGCCTGGCTTTTTTTTTTTTTTTTAAAAGATGGAGAGAGTGAGAGAATCACTTTTATTTATTTTCCATCTGACCTTTGTTTCTCTTAAACCTAGTTGTGTATGTGGTGCTAGGGTTTGAACCTGGGTCCTTGCACTTGCCAGGTAAGTGCTCCAACTGTTGAGGCACCCACCACTTTAGCCCCCTGGCCTTTTCCCCCCGCCCAGCTTATTTTTAATTAAAATTTGTAAGAGATACATGAAAGCATAAAAAATATCCCTAATTATGGGGTAACATGATGTTTTGATACTTGTATATATTGTGTAGTGTTTAAGTCAGGTCAGCTATAACTGTCCCCCCCACCCCTCTGTTTTTTTAAGAGACAGAATCAATTTTATTTTGGTTTTTCACGTGGCTTGTGTTGCCCGGACACTTCATTGTGTACAAGGTGCTTGGTTTTGAACCCGTGTCCTTGCACATGCCAGGCAAGCGCCAAGCCACTATTCCTGCCCCTCACCTCGTTTTGAGATGTAGTCTTGCTGAGTTGCCCAGTTGCCCATGGTGACCTCAAACTTGAGATCCTTCTGCCTCAGCCTCCTTAGTAACTGGGATTACAGGTTTGTACTACAACACCTGACTTTTACTTCTTAAGAGTAAAGTCGTTTGAAATCCTTGTAACTGTTTGATATTTATAGTACGTTATTGTTATCTTATCATAGAGACTAATTTGAAAAGATAAACTGTTACCAGTGTGTAACTTCTAGGAATCTGGAAACATTTTTTAAAAAAGGTTTTGTTGAATTTAAATTTAAAAAATGGAATTATAATCATTGAACGGTAAGTAACAGGTTGTAAAGTCACAGGGAGAAAAGGCCAATGGAAACAGTAAGGATAAGGCCTCGTATCAATCCGTGGTAAAGGTGACGATGACCCTTTCAGAAAATCTTGTGTCAGACTTGCCGAGTCCTGGTGCTGGAGGAGTTGGAGACCTTGATCTCTGACCTCTGCTTTGTAGAGGGAGGAAGTCTAGTCAGTAGATGCTTTTTCGAGCTTGCTATATCTTACTCCCTCCCTTCCACCTTCAGTATGTTTTCATTGAAAAATTGCCTCGGTGTTTTGTCAGCTAAATCTCCACACTGTTAACTGTAAGGTCAATGTCACAGGTAGACCCATGTAGCTTCTTCATATTTTGGGTATTGGTGCACAGGGCCACCTTCATCCCGTAGTCTGCTTTGTTCTTTTCTCCACAGGTTCTGTCTGGCCTGTGACGAACTCTCTGTAGTTGCCATTCCCTGTCATTATTTTCTTAGTGCCACCTGCAGTTTCAGCTTTACTCCTCCCGACTCTTAGCTTCCTCATGGCTAATGTCAGTTCTTCAGTTGTAGCATTTCTTTTTTGGTATTGTCTTCTGCGAGGCACTTAGAGAGGACTGAGAGAAGATAGTGGGGCACAAGATGTGATCATCTTTTATAACTTTATTGCATATCAATTAAATTTATACCAGATTTTATTTCTGCTCTGTGCACACGTCCTGTCCACCTTCCCACTGCTTCTCTTCATCCAGCCTTTGCACTTATCTTAATGGAGCTAAAATCTTTGATATTTGTTTATTTCTTCTTTGAATTTTTTTATTTCTCTCTTTGGTGCTTATAGTTTTATTATGGGCCAAAGGGACAGCCTTAGGTATAAATAATGTGTTTGATGTATCAATATTTATGTCTGTCAAAGAAAAAAACATACATTCAGAGGTAAACATTCAGAGGTGAAAAAGAGATCATTACAGTAAATCATCCACCAAAACCCCGGCACTGTGTACTGTACCTAGTACCATTGGAGTCTCTTCAGAATCCTCTTAACAGGTGACTGTTCTTTAATTATACCTATTTATCTTATGAGCACAGATACTTAATATTTCTGAGTCATTCTGATTTCATGGTTGTACGTTAGGTGTTTGAATGCTGGTTAGCTGTTTGTAAGTTGAAGGTAGCCTGAATGGTTTTGGCTAATTTAATGTTTTCTGAATCTTTATAGTTGATTGCCATGTGGGGATATTTGTAGCTATTTGTTTTTCAAATGATAGCAAAATTAACATTGCTGAATAGGCTTCTTTGTTCTTGGTGTTCTGTATTTTAGGGGGGAATCAGTATTCCCTATACCAGTTGCTTGCCGAGTGTTACTTCTTAGCCTCACAATAAACATGAATATGTAAGATATGATTATCCCCAGTTTTCACAGGTGATGAAAGTTTATCTTCAGTGAAATGATGAAATTGAGATTCAACTCTCAAGTTTGATTCCAACAAAGCCTCATTGTCTTTTTATTGTATTGTACTCAATCAGCTGAAGAATTCAAACCGTTGAGTTTTATTTTATAGATAGCTTGAAGCTACTCTGTTTTTGGAATGGGAAAACCTAAGTAAAAAATAGCATTTCAGAAAGAAGCAAAAACTTCCTACAATGTATTTACTTCCTTCCCCTC
>PVKS010026299.1:0-12261 GCA_004027875.1 Aplodontia rufa | reverse complement strand
TTGATTCTCTTGCTCTCTGTCCTTTCTCTCTTTTTTTTAATTGACAGAGAAAGTGTTTTTTTTTTTTTTTTATCTGGTTTTTGTTTTTCCTCTGCTTAGTTATGTATGTGGTGCTAGGGCTTGAACCCAGGTACTTGTGCATGCCAGGCAAGGGTTCTCCCGAACCACCTCTCCAGCCCCGCATAGACACTTACAATATAGAAAGTGGAGACAGAAAAATGAACAGAAATAGTGTGTAGTCTGTAAAATGCTACAATGTAAATACGAAAAATATCTGGGTGCTGTAGCACATGCCTGTAATTGTGGCAGTTTGGGAGGCCAAGGCAGGAAGATCATAACTTCAAAACTAGCCTGGGCAAATTAGATCCTGTTTCAAAATTTAAAAAAGAACTGGGGATTAGAGTGCTTGCCTAGCATGTGCAAGCCCCTGAATTCAATCCCCCCAGTACAAACAAAACAAAACACAAGCCTTCGTTGCTCTGACACTTCCTTGTGTACGTGTTGCTTGGGTTTGAACCTGTGTCCTTGCGCATGCCCGGCAATTGCCATAACAGCTGGAGCCACTGCTCCAGCCCTGAAGTTTGATTTTAAAAGAGTAGGAGTTTTCTAGCCAGAAGAGAGATGTAGGAGTGATTTTAAAAAAGAAATAACTTAAGCTTAGAAACAAAATAGGAAATGTTTCTGTGATCGTCCTTTATTAAAAGCTTTTAATATAGATTGTGTGACTCCTGATGATGGTGATGATGAGTGTGAAGTACAGCTGATGAGAAGGTATTGAAAGAGGCTGGTCAACCTCAGAGTCCGTTCTTCATGGGAGACAGATTCAGCGTACTAAATCATCGGAGTCAGCCTAACCTTTAAAACAGGAGCTGCGCAGCTACTTAGTATGCTGTCAGGAGAGGGTAATTTGATTGAGATGAAATTGGCTTGCTTAGCTCCCTCTGCACAGTGTATATCTGTGAACTTCAGCTCTGCTGCTCGTGTAGAGGTTGAGAAGTCTCTTGGCAGCCAGCTTCCAGTTGCAGCTAACACCTGTGTTGGCTAATTGGCATGCCCACTTGTGGTTAGAGCCTCTGGGGAGTTCATGTTTGAATTCAGCTTCACCAGGAGCATCGGAATTAGCCTATTGACTAAGAATGAAAAGGAGAGACATACAAAGCGAGAAGAGAGAATGTGACCTTCTGCATAAAACAGCTAATTCATATTCAAGTGCCTTTCAGTTTAATTCATACATTAAAAATAGGACATATTACTTTTTTCCCCTCCTTGCTAGCCTCTTTCCCTATATGCTGGCAATAAACCAAAGATAAGAGGAAGAGAAATTACCAGGATCCAAGGATATACCCTTTTCTTTTATGTCTCTGCCAAGATACCATATATATATATAATTTTTCTGTTTTAAAAAGCTGTAGACTGATAGGTTTCCTGTTGGCTATGTTTATGTGGTGCCTTCATTTTAACACTTACCAAATTATAATCGTTTATATAGTTTTTCTCTTTGGCTAGCTTGAGAGTTCTAGTAGTTTGTGGTATCACATATTGCTTACTTCCTGGGCATGCAAGCATTTGAGCTGAGGTGGAGTTAAATTGAAAAATGAATTCCATTAGGTGGTTTGTACAGAACCAAAGGACATTCAGATTGTTTGTTATTTGTTTTGGTTTTGGGTACTGGGGATTGAACCTAGGAGCACTTTACCATTACTTTATATCCTCAGTATTTTTTATTTTGAGACAAGGTCTCTCTAAATTGCCAAGGCTTGCCACAAACTTGACTATTTTTACTTGCTTCAGCCTTCTTGGTTGCTGGAATTACAGGTGTGCAAATGTTTTTATCTAAAACTTTTCTGTTGACTTTTATCCTTTTTACCCTGGTTAAAAGGCGTTACAAACGTAGGAGACCTTCCTTGGAGGTGTCAGCCAATTGATGAGGAAGCTTTCAGAACAACTGTGTTTGTGGACTTGTTCCTGCCTCTCTGTCTCCCTCTGACTCTTAAGCATGCACAGGTTGTATTTCTCTTTTGTTCTTCCCTCTGTGTGTGCCACTCCTTGGAACTGGACTTATTTTGTTAGTATGGGCAACAGATTGCGGGAAAAGACCTATGTTTGATACTTGGCAAGAAATAGTCTTGTAAAGCCCTTAGATAATTAGTGTTGACTATTGAGTTGTATGAGTAGGAGTGCCAATTTGAAACTCGAATCTTGGGTAGAGACTTTATGTATTAATGTGTCAAATTCTTCCCAGGATCGTGCCCCCTGTCCTTGGAACCCCAGTCGACTTGAACAGTCTCAACTTTTGCGTAGTACTTCAGGCAGTTTTCAGTGAATCAATTCAAATCCACAGTTGTTTGAAAAATTTCCTTAAGTTATTGTGATTCTCAAGAGACATCCAGAAACATTCCTTCATTAGTGTACTTAATCATACTTTGTACAAGGCAGGCAAACAAGCCTGATGGATAAACTAAATTACTCCTGGAATTGTCAAAAGTTCTCAGCCCAAGCATTTAATCTTAGCAAATCCAGGAATAACATTACTTGGCGGGCTGTTTTTGGGTATAAGGCTTTTGTGATCTCAAATTTTCTTGTGTAGTCACTGACTGTTCATCTCAAATGGAAATAAAAGTTGTGGATAATGTTAGACGACCACAGAGAAGGTTTACCTGAGACTTGGAGAGCAGTAGTCGGAGTTAGGGGTTGAGGTGTTCGGAGAATAGCAGCATTGGTACCTGTTGAGCTGTCTTTTGACCATTACACTATGTGTCCCTAAACTGTGCATGTCACAGTTTATCATTGTTACTGATGAGCTGAGAAATTTCTGGCTTACTGGTTAGAGAGAATATGATTCAGTGTTATAAATGGTTTATATTGGTGGTGGTGGGGAATAAAATGCCCAAGAAACATTTGATAGCATTTTGTTATGAAGTCTGAAAAAAGGGTGGGGGTGTATGTAGCTCAGTAGTAGAACACTTGATAGAAGTACAAGGCCCAGAGTTCAGTTCCTACAACTGCAAAAACAAAGTCTAAAAAAGTGCTTTAATCCCAGATCTGCCATCCAGTGTCCCTGTGGGAACTAGTGAAAAGTTATTTAGCCATTTTCTGTTCTGTAAAATGAGAATAATACATGCCTTGAAGGTAATTGAATAATCACTTAGTATATGTAAGAAGCCCAAAATAATACTGTCACGAAAGTGATCTCTTTCCTCCTGTTTATTAATTTAGGAAAAGTAAAATGCTTATTATTTAAGAGAGAAGGAGAAAGTGAGAGAGAAAGAGAATTTTATTTTTTCATCTGGGCTTTGTTTCTCTGGCAGTTATCTGTGTGGTGCTGGGGTTCGAACCTGGGTCCTCGTGCATGCCAGGCAAGCGCTGTAAGCGCTGAACCACCACTCCAGCCCCGGAAATGTAAAATATTTAGTTGGTCTCTTGGCCAATTTGTACTTACTGGGCAACCTATCTCCTCCTGTTTTGGCACTGCATGGCTTTTCTTAGGTCCCCCAAATAATTTCTTGCCCAAACTGAACATGGTATTCTGCTGCTCTTCCTTTTGGACAAGGAGTGCTTTTGTACCCTTGTCCATCGGACTAGTTGGCTATATAATCAAGCCTTTCCTTCTTAACCCGAAATAACTCAAAGGAAAGCTAGTTAATGTTTCTAATCCATGTACTAAACTTTTAGTGGTTATTGAGCCAGCAAGAAGAAAATTTTCCTGCTTTTTAGCTTCAGTCAATTTGGTGAGTGTCTAAGCTTCAGCATGTTCCATCACTTTGTGTATAGAAAGGTCTATATTATTTACTTTTATGAAACATTCTACTTAGTTTAAGATTCTTGTTCATTTTAACTTTATCATTGATGTTCTTCTGGCTTTTCTAAATCATATAAAAATTGGATTGAGTTTTAATAGCATTGGAGAATATTCTAAATTGTTATTCTGTATTTAAAGTTAATTACATACAATATCTTAAATGTAATCCTAGCTTTGAGTGCATATTGTTATATTAGTACACTTGTGGTATGGCACAAAACTCTTCAAAGTAATTGTAAAAATGGCTTAAGGATCTGGTGGTGGTGTTCGCATTGAAAGACTAAGTTTTCTTTTAGGCCTTTGGTTCTGATTCAATGAAAATTTCCCCACTTATTTTCTATACTATAGAATCAAGGGCTCAAAAAGGTTTATGGGATTGGATTGTGATCTACCTAGAAGTGCTCTAGAGGTTAAATTCCATTTTTAACAATATTTAGGGGGACATATCTTCATCAGAAACGTCAAAATAATATTTATGCATCTGTTAGGTTTATGACAGGATTTCAGGAACACAGGTTACTTGGGGGCAAGTGATATTGTATCATTTTCTATTCAGCCGGGTAGGTGATAATCTTTTTTTTTTTTTTCATCCTCCTATGATAACTGGGGTTGAACTTAGGACCTCACATTACTGGTTAGTTGCTCTCCCATTGAGCTGTACACTGGTTCTTGTAATTATTTTGAGACAAGGTCTCATTAAGTTGCCCACACTGGCCTTAAACTTTACTGCTTCCTGAAGTAGTTGAGATTCTAGGTGCACACCTCTGTACCCTGGGGTACGGTTCTTATAATCAAAAATACTGTGAAATTTTTGTGTTGTATCATTTCTCCTTTAAGGATGGAGTTTTCCAGTTTCATAAATCTTCCAGACTAGATGGTTTGTAATATAAGATGTAAAATAAAAACGTAAACTATCTGGTTACTGATATGTTCTTTCTTTTTTTTCTATTTCTTTTCTTTTTGTGGCTTTTGTTGCTCTGACACTTTGTTGTGTACCCTGTGTCCTTGCACATGTCAGGCAAGTGCCGTAACCACCGAGCTACTGCTCCAACCACCTAATCCATTATACTTTTAAAAAAATTATTTCCCAAACTAAAAAGTATATTCTCTTAGAAGCAGACAAGCCTGGCAAGTAAAACAAACACTATTTATTTTTTTTATGTCTGTACTAAGATTAATACCAAGTAGATGACTATACATAGGGTACCAGTCATTTGTCCTCAGGAATTATGTTTGTTATTGTATATGTTGAATTTTTTGGGGGGAGTACTGTATTTCTAATGTTGAACCTTTTTTTTTTTTAGTTTAATGAAATATAGGAGATGTGTTTGCTCTACTTTGAATTTTGCTTTATAGTAGTTTGTCATTCTCTCTTGAACATAGTGGTTCTGTATAACCAAACTAAATGCACCAAGGTTTATCTATGTCTGAAAAGACTTTTTGCAAGAACTCTGTCAAATGTATTTCTTAAAAAATGAAATAGAATTATAGCATATTTTACATATTTATACTGTCCATGTTTGGGTAAAGATCATTACCATGATCGTACTGTAGAATTTTGCCCTAGCACCTTTCTAGATAATTACCCGTGTTGCTTGGGATTGCTGAACTGTGTGAGAGTAAGCTTGTAGCAGAGACTGCACAGGCTTATGTGTATCTTGTAGCTTGTTGATCTGCCTAAGGCTGTGACATTTCTAGGTTTCTCCGTATGCATGTAAGCACTGACCTAATACAAATGATGTATCCACTTCTGGTTTTGATTGATAATCGTGTTTATTGATTTCTTCCATACTGAGATTTTCCTTGGTGTAGGTTCTCGGTTGATGTAATATTTATACTGCCAAAATTCATTATGGTAACATTCTGTGTCAACTGTAAATTAAGATTTTAAAATAATAGGATTGCACTGAATGGTTTTAAGATCAAAGTGAAGGGAATTCTAAAATATGATAGCTTGAATGCTCCTCTTATTATTTATTCGTGTTTATTCAGTACATTTATTGACCATTTGTTGTATGCGAAGAATCTTACACTCTACTGAGGATTCAGCTTATATTTCACAGCAAAGTGTAAGGCATAATATTGAGAATATAGATTAATCTTTTCAATTAATGTTATTAGTCACTGAATAATTTTTTCACTGTTTTGGAGAGTCAGCTTATGTTTATCACCAGAGTAGGAAAATACTCTCTAGAATGTAAGTTAACTTTTATCTTTAATATAAAGAACTGTTATTACTCAGTGGGTAGTTTGCCACTCTTATTTTATTTTTAGAGAGAGGAACAGTGAGAGAAAAAGAGAGAAAATTAATTTTATTTTTAGTTTTTCATGTGGTTTTCCTTGCTCTGACACTTCATTGTGTATGTGTGCTGGGGTTCAAGTCTGCATTTTTGCACATGCCACGCAAGTGCCACAACCACTGAGCCACCACTCCAGTCCCTACCACCTAATTTAAAGATAACTTTTGAAAGACCCAAATGAAAATCCAGTTGATATGTAGCTAGATCACTCTATATTTATACTTAAGGAATCACTGCTCCTTTTTTAAATATAAAAAGTGGAAAATCCAACTTGAACATACTTTAAAACTTTTTTTTATTTAGAAATAAGCTAATTGCGGCTGGAGATGTGGGTAAGTGGTAGAGCGCTTGCCTGGCATGTGTGGGTACCCAGGTTTGGTCCCCAGCACCACATACACAACAAAATGGAGGAAAAACAAAAGCAAGATGAAAAAATAAAATTAATTCTTTCTCTTAAAGAAAAAAATATAAGCTAAATTGAACATAGAATTGCTAGAAAAAGAATACTACAACAGCTTGGTCAGTTTCCCCCTCACCTGCAAGATTCACTTACTGCTGTCATTTTGCCCTAATCCTATCCTAATTCTTCTCTGACTTCCCTCTACTCCTCCTTCCCCTTTTCCTGGTTTTTACTTACTTGTGATACTTGCACAATATCTGAGGTCCATCTGCATAGCAATGGCCGCCTTAGCCTTAAATATAAGAATATACATAGTCTTTTCAATAACCGCAGTTTATATATCAACTTCAATAAATTTAACATTGATAAAAGACTTTTTATTGTCCACATTGAAATTTTATCATTTAATCCGCTTTTGTGTCTTTTAGCATTCCTCCCCCCCCCAATACTACAGGATCCACTCTAGGATCAAATATATTTAGTGGTTATTTCTCTTTAACTTCCTTTCATCTGAATAGTTTACAGACTATCTTTTGCAACAATGATTTTTTATTTTGATACTGATATTTTTGAAAATACGCCTGAGATTGTGTGTTCTGTCTGCTTTAAAAATCACATTGAACCACTATGAATTAAGGTTAAGTTTTTTCTCTCCTTCCCTTTAAATTTATATCAGGGAGAAAATACACCCCAACACCATATGTTGCAAACATCTCAGCCTGTCAGCCTTTACAGTTTACTACAAAAATTATAAGGTGAATTTTGTTTATATTTAGTTTATGAATAGCTTATTTTTAAGATGATGCTATAGTCTAGAATCCCTGAGTAATCATGATATCGATTATTTTTTAAACCTCCATATTTTAGGTTTGATCAGCATCCTTTGCCTGAAATTTATTTATTTTTGACTTCTTACTGGTAGTATTTTGCCACCTAGTGGACATGCATGTCCTTTGGGATAAGTCTTACAAACTCTCAGCTAGTTTAGAAGGTTTGAACTTTGTTGGTTAACCTGGAGTCCCCCATCCCCTCTCCCTGCCTCTGTACTGGCACTTGAATCTAGGGGTGCTTTGCCACTGAGCTGCATTTCCAGTTGTTTTTATTTTGTGGCAGTCTCACTAAGTTGCTGAGGCTGGTCTAAAACTTGTGGAACTCTGTCTCAGCCTCCTGAGATTATAGGGGCATAGGGCATCACCATGCTCAAGGGCATGGAGTTCTTTAGAATTGTGCTTGTCCTGTCCTAAACGAGTTTAGCATACATAACATTCTTAGTAAGTGAAGACTTAAGTAGATACATTAAATTATAATCTACTGATATTAAAATTTTTTGTTCTTTTTCAATAGGAAATACTCAATATTATCTTCATCCTTGAAACTTCAACTAAAACATGTTTTTTCTATCAGTCAACATTAAAATAATTGTTATCTGTGAGGGTTCGGTGTCAAAACATCTCCCCTGCCGTAATTTTATTGTTTTGCTTCTATTTTCTAAGCAGAATATAAAGTTTTGCAATATCATTTACATAATGCAGGTTTATTTTGCTAAAATAGAAGCAGAACACATTAGATGATAAATACTAATGAAATAATCTGATGAAAAAGGTAGAAATAGACTAGGTTTCTTATTTGAAGACATTATCAAATCACAAGATAAGCTTTTATTTGTGCTTTATCTTTGGGTATAAATAAAATTAAAAATTTTATCAATATTGGAGAGTTAGTTGGCAGTCTCATGTTACGAAATAGGAAGAAAATGCCCTGTACTCTGAAGTATTTGATATGCACATTTTTAAAAGGGCATCAGAAACATTTGTCTTTTTTTTTTTTAAAGAGGGAAAGTGAGAGAAAGGGAGGATCAATTTTATTTAGTTTTTCATGTGACTTTAGTTGCTCTGACATTTTGTTGTGTACATGGTGCTGGGGCTCGAACCCACGTCCTCATGCATGTCAAGCAGGCGCTGTAACCACTGAGCCACTGCTTCAGCCCAGTTTTTCTGTGTTGAGGTTGGATGTTCCACATAATTAATGTGAAGCATGAATTTTAGGTTGCTTTCAGTTATACTTATTTGTGATAAAGAATGTCGAAAAGGCATTTCTGAGTGATAGTATGCCATTTATAATAATGGAGAAATGGATATTTTATAATGCTGTCATTGTTCTTTCTTAGTCACTGATGTGTATTCAGGATGAGCGGGATAGGAGAGAATTTGGATCCACTGGCCACTGACTCACGAAAACGCAAATTGCCGTGTGATCCTCCAGGACAGGGGTAGGTGTTTATTTTCAGAAGCGTTGGCATAGCTCTTCCCCTCTCCCCTGTTTTGTTTTGTTTAACGTTAACATTTCATCTTCTTTTTATTTATGTTCTCTCATTAGATTAAAAAATTTTATTTTGCTTAAATAATGTGATTTTGCTTTGTATGAAATACAGTATTGGTGAGATGGAATCTTTATGACATGAAGGAAGCTTTGCCATCACCGATTCAGACAGAAGATAGAATATTATATTAACAGTCTGGCACTTTAAGAAACATTTCTGGATGGAAGGTATAGGAGTTAGGAATAGGTGACTGTTATAAATAAGAATCTTTGGTATCTAAGAACATGATGTAAGTTCATATTTTGGAACATGTCAGATCATGTCATTTTCCTGAACGAAATTAGAAGTTTAAAAATCAGAACTAAAAATGCTGTGATTTTTGCAGTGCTACTTTTAAAGTATTTGCCAAGGTCAGTGTTAATGATTTTTTTTTTTTTAAGGTAGAGGTACAGAGAGATAGAGAAAGACAGAATCAATTTTATTTAGTTGTTCACATGGCTCTTGTTGCTCAGATACTTTGTTGTGTATGTGGTGCTGGGATTTGAACCCATGTACTCGCGCATGCCAGGTAAGCGCTCCAGCCCCCAGTGTTAATGAATTTTAAAGTAATAGTAAAAACGCCCTCCCCAAAAAAGTGTAATTCATAGGACTTCATCATTAATAAGTACTCGTTTTTGTTATTCTTGTGTTAGTCCTTTACCTCTGTAAGGTAAAGATTGTTACTGTCTTCCAGGTGAGGGAACTGAGCCTTATTCTTCCCAAAGGCCACCTGGCTAATAAAAATGTGGAATTAAATTTAGCTTTGCGTGAATTTCTACTGCATTGTACTACTTCTGTTTTGTTTAAGGTTACCAATGTTTTGATAGTTTCTGGTGACTGAAGTTAGTTCCTTCACACATGAAAATAATGGTGCTGTGTGGGGGCTCAAGCTGTTTTGTGATGGGTGCCTTGGCTTTTCTCCTTTCCTCTTATAGTGTTACCTGCAGTGGTGAAAAGTGGAGACGAGAGCAGGAGAGTAAATACATCGAAGAATTGGCCGAACTGATATCTGCAAATCTTAGTGATATTGACAATTTCAATGTCAAACCTGACAAATGTGCGATTTTAAAGGAAACAGTAAGACAGATACGTCAAATAAAAGAGCAAGGTAATACAAAGTAAGAAAAACTCTCAAGTCTTTTGGAAGGAACTTATTACTATGTTTTAAAGAGAGGGACAGTGAGAAAGGGAGAGAAAGAGGTAGAGAGAAACAAGTTCATTTAGTTTTTCATGTGTTCTTCATTGTTCCGACACTTACTGCAAATGATGGAGGCTAAAGGGTGTGAGAAAGGACAGATGAGCTGACCAGCTTTGCTTTTTAGGAAAAGTTAACAAAGAATTGGAAGGTCACTGTTGCTCACCTTTTAAAAAGTTGATTTCATTTCAGGAGGCCATTGGATAGCAAATTTAGTGGAAGAAAATTTGAGCTATCTTATGCCTTCTTGAGTAAACATGAAGTTTAGTATTTTAAATTGTGGCATTCTCTTATTAGGACATATTCTGTATATACATATTTGTGTGTGTGTGTGCGTGACTGTGCATCTTTGAGTGTGTTCTGGGGGCTGTTTAAAGAAGGATTTAATATATAACTGATACGCGTGCTGTACCTAGTGCTGTGTTTGGTCTTTCCAGGAAAAGCTATTTCCAGTGATGATGATGTTCAGAAAGCTGATGTGTCTTCTACAGGACAGGGAGTTATTGACAAAGACTCTTTAGGACCACTTCTACTTCAGGTATGTATAAAGTGTGCTGCTCTGTGGTTACATTATAAAGTAAAAAAACATTAAAAGAAAATATTAGGAAATGAGAACACAAGAACACATTTCTTGGAGAACAGAACTCAATGTTCAGAATATAATGGTAAAATGTTCTTACATTTACAATATTACATAACTCAATAGGTTCTGTTCCCTCAATAAAAATGAAGTTGTTGGGGCTGGAGCAGTGGCGTGGTGGTTACGGCGCTTGCCTGGCGTGCGTGAGCACACAGGTTCGAACCCCAGCACCACACAACGAAATGTGGGAGCAACGAAAGCCACGTGAGAAGCTAGATAAAACTGACTCTCTCCGCCACTGTCCCTCTCTTTTTAAATGTAGGTGTTAACTGAGAATGCGCAAGTGTGCACACAAATACAAACACTAAAGAGCAGGCGAGGAAAAGTAACCTGTAACACACGCTTTAGCTCAGACTTTCTTGTGCGATTTTTTTTTGCCTGATGGATTTTGTGGCATACAGTTTTTATTTTTTCACTCTTTGTGGTGCTGGGGATTGAACCCAGGGCCTCAAACTTGCCAGGCAAGCACCTGTATTCTACTCACTTAGCCATTTACCTCCTTGCTTACCTACTTGCAGACCAAATCCAGGGCCTCACACATGCTGGGCAAGTGCTGTAAAACTGAGTTAACAACCCTGGCCCTCAGGTTTCATATTCTTAAGACATTTTTAAGATTTAAAAATGTGCATTGCTTTTTATGTAGTTGTCTTAGATCTGATTACTCTGTAACACAAAGTGATTTACTTCAAGGCAGGGGCTGATGCCCTTCATGAAGTTTACTTGTTGACTCGTTTTCAGCTAGCTTATTCCAACTGCCTTTCAGTTGATTTTTTTTGTTTGTTTCCTCATCATAAGTTTTCATTAAGGAATAGTATGTTAGTTTCTGTGGCATGATTTGGTATCCAATGGAAAAGAAGAGGATGATTTTTCTCTTTTTAAAAAGCTCCTCTGAAGTTCTCATTTTTAAAAAATTAGGTTAGACACTAATTCAGATTTTATGTGGACTGTATTTCTTTTTTTCCTTCCAAATTATTTATTTATTTAAAGAGAGAGGAATAGTGAGAGAGACAGAGAAAGAGAATCAATTTTATTTAGATTTTTCATGTGGCTCTCATTGCTTGGAGATTGTGTATGTGGTGCTGGGGTTTGAACTTGCGTGTTCATGCATGCCAGGCAAGTGCTGTAACTGCTGAGCCACTACTCCAGCCCCCAAATTACTTTTTTTTTTTTTTTTTTTTAAGAGAGAAGGACAGTGAGAGAGAGAGAGAGAGAGACAGAGAAAATCAATTTTCTTGAGTTTTTCACATGGCTTTCGTTGCTTTGACACTTAGTTGTATACGTGGGTGCTGGGGTTTGATCCTGTGTACTTGCGCATGTTGGGCAAGCACTGTAACCTCTGAGCCACTGCTCCAACACCCCCCCCCCCTATTACTTTTTATTTTTCATAAGCCCTTTAGTAATGATGTTCATGTTAGGAGAAATGGTGGCCCATACTTGCTTGCAGTAACTGTTAGATTAGCAATGAATTTTTTTTTCTTTTTTGCAAATTCTACTAAAGTACTAAGGCTGTTGTCCTAGTCTTCTAAGGCTGCCATAACAGAATATTGTTTGAACCATAGGAATTTATT
>PVKS010026298.1:0-28814 GCA_004027875.1 Aplodontia rufa | reverse complement strand
TTCATGTCTGGCATCTGGTTTCATATAAACCACGCAGGATGGAAACTGGACTTCAGTGAACACTGGTCCTTGTATCAACGTTCTGTGAGCTTCCTGAGCCCACCTTCCACATTTGAAGAACCCCGACAACCCACATCTGCAAGAGCTTTTCCCCATCTATCATAACCTAGCTCTTTATGGGGAAAATTATAAAATCACAAGTCAAAGTGTGTAAATCTGTCATCAGGCACTAAATTGAATTCAGTGAGTATTTCCTGAGCACCTACTATGTAACATACATAGTCTATTCAACAAGGGTCAATATCATGACTCCTCTGCCTTAGAGCTCACCATTTTAAAGGAATAAATTGTGATTGTTAATAAACATGTATGATGTGAATGTGATCATTTAGAGCTTCTGAGATAACTTTTTTCTAATTTTTAAATTTTTGAGGAGTTCTATTTCATAGGTTACTTGGTTCCATAGCTTTTTGCCATGCATCACACCTTTGGAAGTTTCTAGCATTCTTTCCAATTCTCATTTCATTATGACAAACTTTGCAAGCAGAGCTATACTGGAAATGCATTCATAAACAGCAGGTGTTAAAGCAAAAACTTTAAAATTTACGGTGCAATCAATTATGTTGTTTCATAGAGCCAGTGACTGAAATTTTTGAAAACAGGAGGTTTTGTTTCAGGGACACTGAGATCTCTTAGAAGGAGACCAGACAAAGTACAGAACATACTGTCGTTTTCAGAAGACTAGCTGACACTATAACAGCAAAACTGAAAAACAGATTGGAGGAGGAAAAACCTTCACTTTTGGAAGTCTAAAATGGTTGTAAAACTCAGAACAAAACGTCTAGCAGATGAGGGTGCCAGAAAGTCCCTAGCTACCCAAGAGGACACCGCCAGATGCTGTGGCCCATCTGAAATCACAGGCAGCCAGCAATACGTGGCCACAGGAGGGTTCCCATGCCTGCGCATGGAGGATGACGTGGAAGCCACGGGCACAAAGGCAAAGACTGAGCCAAACCGATGCCAAGGAAGTGGGACCCCAAGTCACAGAGCTGGAGCATGTGCACAGCAGTCACCTTCCGCCCGAGCATGCCGACAATTTGAAAAATGTGGTGGAATAATACAAACCCTAAAGAAGAACAGGGGTTAATAAAATGAGATGCTTAGATTAGAAACCGATTAATAGCAAATGAAGGCAGATTAACTGTGGAGGTCTTAAAACACATTGAAAACATGCAGATGCTCAGTGTGTGAATGAAGAAATCTATGGGAATTATTTGCCTTCAAGACATCAGGTTCGGGCTGGAGCGGGGCTCGGCGGTTACAGTGCTTGCCTGGCATGCGCAAGTACACGGGTTCAAACCCCAGCACCACGTACACAGCTAAGTGTCAGAGCAACAGAAGCCATGTGAAAAACTCAATAAAAAATTATTTTCTCTGTCTCTCTCTCTCTCTCACTGTCCTTCTCTCTTTAACAACAACAAAAAAGACTTCAGGTTCACTTTGTTTTCCTGTCTGTTTCCCTCAGTCAGTTTTTTCTTCTAATGCCATCTATTTATTGTAGCTCTAATTTTGCATCCCTTCTCTAAAATCCTGGGGTGGGGGGCAGAGGGTGCTGCCTACCAGCTCCCCTCATTGAGGATTATTCCAGTTAATCTGTGATGTCCCTCCGGGCCCTGTCCACTGTAAGTCAATTTGGGAAAAACACACGCTGTGGCCTCACTTTTCCATGTGTGTGATGAGCCCTGGTTTCCTCTACTGCCTGCCCCAACCTTGAACGTCAGCACTGGCTTCACCTGAACACACCCTCTCCGTATCACACCTGAGGCTGACAGAGGGCACTCTGAATAGCTCTATGGAATCCAGCTGTCGCTGTGACTGGCAGAGGGTGAAAGGCTTTGGCTCTAACCAGCAGGGCATCAAGGCGGGAGAGTGCTGACTAGCTGGGCGTGACCGCTGGTCCTTCACACTTGGCCATCAGGAGTCAGTATTCACTGAAAAGATTCAAGCTGAGAAAAGAAGGGGCACTGAGATCGGAGCCATCCCAGGAACGACTGTCCTGAGAGCCACCGGACAGAGGTCTGCCTGTGTAAAGGACGGAAAGATGGCAGATGATGTTTTCTGAAGTTTCGCTACTTGGGAAAGTTGGATTTTCTCAATTATCTCCATGAGGATCAAAGAAGAAGCAAGTGTGTAAGTAATGGAGAGGAATGAAAACCAGCATGAACAATGGCACTGCCTGGATTAAATACTCGTTCAAGATTAACTGAGAGAAGTTAAAACACACTTACAATTTTTCCCTTCACTAATGAAAAATCATATCCTACCTTTTCCAACAACACATTCATGTGCGATCAAAATAAATTTTAGAATGCAGGAAACTCTATCTACTTTAAATCAAACTACCCATTTCCTACAAAGTCCTTCATGATATTTAATCAGTGGAGTCAGAAAAGCAATTAGAAATGCAGCTAATACCCAAGTCTGAAGCAGCTGCTGAACCCAAAATGGCTTGGAAGTGCCATGTCTTACACCCAGGTTCTGAAGCAGGCATTGAGCCTTTCAGAGAAGACAGGCTATCATAACATTGCAATTTCTCTTCTGGAGCTACTAGAGTCAATTCCAGCGTAAAAGTCAAGCCAAAGAGAGACGGGGAATCATTTGATAGGAGTAAAATGAAATCAGAAACATGAAAATACTCATTTCTGATGAAGAGGATGTTAAAAATGATCTGATCTGGGGCTGGAGCGGTAGCTCAGTGGTTATGGCGCTTGCCGGGCATGCGCAAGTATGCAGGTTCAAACCCCAGCACCACATACACAATGAAGTATCTGAACAACGAAAACCACAGGAGAAACTAGATAGAATTGATTCTCTCTCTCTCTCTCTCTCTCTCTCTCTCTCTGATCTTTTCAACTGCACAACCCTTTAGATTGCCCTAGCACGTTGCATCAGGAGTTTTGATAAACAAATACAACAGCATAAAAGAAGAAATTAGGAGATTTCTGTCCTTCATTTAGCTGCGTTGCAATCCTTCCTGGAGTTCTTCTCAATTTATCTTCCAAAAGGATAGAATTGGAAAAAAATGTTGACCACTTTGATCTGAAATGTAACGCTACCATGCTTGTTTGCATGTTGTATAGTTTAAGACGGTGGGAGTTAATTTCTTTGCTTCTAACAAATATTCTTTAAACTGTGTAGGCAGAGGACCAACAAAATAGAGACGCAAGATAGAGAATATCATTGTTTATCCCTCATCTCAAACATCAGAGGCCCTGCCTGCATGCACTAACACACACACACACACACACACACACACACACACACACACCCCAGTGGAAGAGTATCCAATGCTCAGTGCTGGCACAAATCACCTACTGTCAAAGTGGCTGCAGCCCAAGCTGCACCTGGCGGACAAGAAGGTCCACAGCATGAGTAGCAATCAGGTGGCTCCCTGGCTGAGGATGACAGCAGAGAGACTCACTCTCAGGCTGCTCTAAGAAGGGTGTTGACATCAACATGCATTTTTTATTTGTAACAATTGTGCTCCTTTGATTTCAGAATACCAGCTCAAGACAAATACAGTAGAATTTTCTCCATACAAACACTTTCTACTATAGACTACTTTTTGAATAATAAAAAAGTTCCTGAATACAAATCTAATGCTTACAAGTAGCTGCTTACAAAGTAACATGAAGAACATCAACAGGGAAAAGCCTCAGGGAATAAGTGAGATCTAAGTAGAACTTGTTATTTTTTAAAAATCTATTCAAGGGGATGGAGCGGTAGCTCGGTGGTTATAGTGCTTGCCTAGCATGCGCGAGTACACGGGTTCAAACCCCAGCAACCCACATACGCAACTAAGTCTCAGAGCAATGAACGCTATGTGAAAAACTCAATAAAAATTCTCTCTGTCTCTCTCTCTCTCACTGTCCTTCTTTCTTTAAAAAAAATCTATTCAATATATTGATTTTCCTTTCATGACAAGGCTGCTGAATATACTTAACCATTTCCTTCCGTAATGCTTTGGTAATACACGATGATGAATTTTCCCACAGATGCAGTTCTAGCACATGATCCCATTTTACAAACCAGGGCAGCCCTAAGCCACAACTCTCCTTGTGCTTCTGTCTTTTGGTAGTCAGGCCAAATGGAAAAATACAGTTGAGGTCACGAGGTAGCATGTTTTTACAGTTGTGGGATTTAGGGAAATAAACCAGAGTAGTACCATCAGGACTCGGGAAACATTTCAGAATCCGGGTGTTAAATTGAGTGGAACACCAATAGCAAAAAGCAGTCAGCCCACTGCCCATGGCTGGCCATGCCCTGTGGATGCAGTGTGTGCATCTGTGTGTCTCACGTGATGTTTGCGTGTAGTGGAAGAGACACACACGCAAATACCAAGTGGATGACGAACAACAGGAATGAAGTCAAAGGAAAACCTAGACTCACAGACACACACCTACAGTCCCAGCAAACTGGGAAGCTGAGGCAAGAGGATCGCAAGTTTGAGGCCAGCCTCAGCAACTAAGAAAAGCCATAAGTGATTTAGCAAGACCCTGTCACAAAATAAAAAGAACTGGGGATGTGACTCAGTGGTTAAGCTCCCCTGGTTTCATTTCCTAGTACCCAAAAAAAAAGGAAAAAATGGCAGTTTGGGGGACAGGAACCACACTACTGCATAGTCAACCCCCATACCCATGAGGCATTAGGTGTGTGTACATCAGTGTGCATTATTAAGTAAATGAATGGATAGAGCAGCCATGAATGAAGAAAGGGAGCAGCCAATTAAAAGCATCAACTTCAACTAATCCACCCAGAGATTTCCCTTGGACTTAAATAAAACCAATATTCTCAGGATGGCAAGAATGGAAGCTCATAATAAAACTGCATTTCATCCGAGCTTTATCACTTTCCAGCACTGCAAGATCCACTAGAGAATACTGATATAGTTGGGTTACCTCTGGCTCCTGATACAAAGGCATTAACATAATAATCGAGTGCACGGCACCCTTCCTATGTGCAACTTAAACTGATAATTAGGAAACCTGCGAACTCTAAGGAACTCTCCACATGTAGTATATAAAATTCCACAGATTTAGTAAGAGTGAAGAAATACTCCAGAGATTGACCCCTGCTCCAGATCATCATGATGTTCAGAGTAAATTAGATGAATAGGAATTTGGGGCAACCAGTGGGTAGATCTTCCAAAATTATTTATTTACAAAATCAAGTAAAACTGAAGAACTTTTTGTTTTATCACCTGGTGATCAAATTATGGGATGACTTAGGGATGGATCTGTTATCAGATGACACTCAATGGCAGTACAAACCTTATTGCGTTATTTTATTTCTCTGGAATTATTTCCTCTTCTATTAAAATGCAGATTATAATGTCCTCCTCCCAGAGTAAGTGCAAAAATATAATGAAATTATTTGTATGAGAGAAGTGGACTAGAGTCTGACAGTAGGGTCTCTGCTGATGTGAGCTCCTTTGTCCTTAGATTCCTTCCTGCTGGGAGGACTGGCCATATCTGTTGCACTTCAACCAAAGAATGAAAAAGCACAAATACAGGCTGATGTGCAGCTCAAACTGGGCTGATGGCCCCAACACTTCTCCACCACTGCCTGGCTACGCCCACAGCAGAGGCCACAGGTAAAAGCCTTCTTTCCTGAGCTCTCCTGATCAACCCCACCACCCCGCAGCCGCACCTGCCCAATCACCCAACTTCCTGAGCACCCTCCCAGGCTAGGGAAGATGCAAGATGCAGGAAGAGGAAGAGAGAATAGAAGCAGGAGGAGGAAGCAGGTGTAGTAGAAAACTCCTTCCTTAGAGATAGTTCACCTGCTCCACCACAGTGGCTGGCCTGCACGACACCAGGAGCCATGAGCTTACTGAGGACAAAAGTGCCATTCCGTCCTGCCCTCTCAGTGACAGAGCACAGCTCCAGCACCTGCAGATCACTGTGATGAGTCTGTCAACCGCACTTGAAAAGGAGAGTCATGGTTAGGACTGCAGGATCTAACAAGGAGAACGCATTCATGAAAGGGGGGTGCTGAGTCTCAAAGCTACAAACACAACTTTCATACACAGCATGCTCATTTATTATTTCCTTTTATTTTCCTGTTTTAAATTGTGTGAACTCATGGTCCTCATAATTGTTCCAGAGAGTCTTGAAATGATCTTATTAGATAGCATTTCCAGAACCCAGGGATAGTTTTAACAATGTAGCTATGCCTACAACTCCAAATTTTCACATTCAGCACTGACTCACATATCCAATTTGCTGGGAAATAAATGTCACCTTTGGTTTGCCGTTGATCATTCATGCTCAAGACCTGATAACTGCCTTTATGTTCCCCACTTCAGCAAACGACAAACATTCACCCAGATAAGCAAACTAGAGACCTTATGACTGCAGCATCCTTCTGCCTAAAACCATCACTAGCTCCGTACTGCCATTATATAAAGCCTGGTTCTTCCCCACAGTAAAAAGTCTTCCCGTAGTTATTTCTCACCACATTTACCTTTTACCATTCCCTTCCATCCTAGCTCTCCCTGGTCATTTCAAGTTGATTGCACTCTCAGAGTCAGATCATACCCCTCATTCCTCCTGCCGGGGATGCCCTTCTCATATTTCATTACCTGCAAGCCCAGCTTTCAAGGAAGAATCTCGCATGCACTGTGATTCCGTAGCACCCTAACGCAGGAGCCATGCAGCATCACCTCTGTGAATAGCAACACCACCCTAATGTCAGTGGGGCCTCAGTGTATGCTTGGCATATAGATGTCACTCCATAGTGTCAGCTGTTTTATCACTGCTGAGTTGACAACGATAGCGAAGAACACTGCCATGTATAAAGTGTAAGAGAAAAGTCCCCACAGAAGAACACTCCAAAATGTTTAAGAAATCCTCGGGAGCAAGGGCTCACCAGAGGAGGGACACCCTTCTGCAGTGGCAAGTTTAGGACAGGCTTCCCTCAGCCTGGAGGACGCAGGGTCCTGATTACACAGGGCGGCTCTTTTGACTCCCTTTCTGGGAAACTCCCAATCGGAGGAGTTTTCTATCCATCTCCACGCACCAGGCAGCCGGCTTTGGGATGGATGTGCATGGGTCTCTGCCTTCCGGACTGTCAATCATAAGTGGATGCAAAACCCATAACTGCAATTTTGCTCAACACCACTCTTTCAGGTAACTCTGCTGCCTTTGGGCTGCTCTTGTTCACCTTTAGATATTCCACTGATTTTTTTTTCTTGGCTTCTAGATCAGGAGCTCCATTAAGTCAAGGATCATAGTTATTTCTTTCACTGGTAGAACCAGCATCTAGATGTTGAACAGATCCTGGCAAATGCTATCTGATCCATTTATGTTTATGGTATAAAATTTTTGAATCCATTCATTCATATTCAATTCCAGCCTATCTCACAGGGTAATTTTGTATAAATTCTTTCAAAGAGTTAGTGCACAGAAAAATCCCTGACTCGGGTCATCCTGGCCGTCCGGATGGCATCTTGTACCCTGTGTCCTCAGAGTGGAGTTGAGCAGGAATCTGGTGTTGATGGCTCTCTTTGGGGAGGAATTAGGCTGAGTTTAAGAAAGCGGTGGGCTTCTGTATCTCTGCCAGATTCTCCAGAGGTGTCCCAAGTTAGTAGTCGGAGCCCTGCAAACGTCCAGTGCTTTAGAAAGAAACATTCAATTTTTCCCACCATGTCTACGAGAATCAGAAGAAATCTGGAAAACAGGAAACTAAATTTTTATTAAAAAAAAAAAAAAGAAGGTCGGGGGTCATAACAGCCCTTACCTGAACAGAAGTCATCCGAATACCGGTCATAGACAGCTCTGCAGTCCCTTTCGTCACACTCGCAGGTATCCCCGTGAATGTCCCCCCAGTCCCCAGTCGGATCGACATCGTGGCAGGAACATTCACCACACACGCAAGTACCTGGGCAGGAAAAGGGCTGTTATACAGGTCCAGGCCGGAAGAATTAGGAAAGAAAGCACCTCCCGTGTGGCTTTTCTTTCTGCTGCTTCTTCTATGTGTGGAAAATATAACGTATTCAGATAAAATAAGGTTCTAAAAAGGAAAAGCCCCACCTGAATTTCAGAGCAGAGAATCCTAATGAATAAACCACAGCTCTCATCTGTGATTACGGGAGACTGTGGGACATGTCATTAGAACTGTGGTAGCTTCTCTCAAAAAGAATGCCACAACTATTAGCATAATATGTCATCTTCGGCCTCGAAGCTGACAATCTGTTTGACAAAAAGAAAGTTAATGAAAGAAAAAGTCTCAAACACTGGAAGCATTACTAACAGCTTGTAAACTGGGACATACACAGTGTATGTGTTTAGGAGGGAGGGGTCCGTGTGGGCTGGAGGAACAGAGGACTTGGAGGTGCAGAGGAGGGGAGCATCCCAGGAGACAGTGGAAGAGAACCTAAGGAGACCGAAGGAAGCAGGAAGGTGGATGTGGGAATGGGGGCAGAACACTTTGCCGGATTGGATGAGCCCACGTTATAGAGGATTCCAGAGATCAATATGAGAGGTGAACCCTGGTCACTAGGAGATTTGCGTGGGGAAAGGCCTCACTGTGGATCACACTTACTTTGCATGGATTATCAGTAATCATCTTTAGGACAACATTTCATTTGAGGGAAAAATAAAGTTAAATTTCTTTCTTTATATCTTATCTGTTTATATCAAAATAAAGCCATAGAATTTGAAAAAAAATAAATCCCTGCTATTCAACCCCCCCCCCAAGCAGAATTACAAAAAGAAGAAAAAGAAATAGACTTGGCCACATCAAAATCTGGACTAAAGAAGCTATGAATGAATAGTTCATATGTATGCAGAAGCAGGGCACTTTCGCAAACATATAACCATTTATTAGGAATCAAGAAATGAAGGTTAAATGCAAAAGTAACACAGACAAAGGCAAAGAACCACAGGGGAAGTTTCAGAGGAATAGCAACGAACATGAGAAAGGATTGTGGAGAGCTGGGGCGAGATGCTTCCAACAGTGCATGCTGGGCTGTCAGAGGCGGAAAGGACAGGGAGAGTCCAGGGCTCTCGAAGGGGCACAGGGGCACCCTCCTGTGCTGAAGTGCACGAGCACACACTCTAGGTGTGACTGTGTTCTAGCACTTCAATTAATGCACCCAGCAGAAAGGAAAAGCATCCCTTCAGGAACGTGAAATGAGAGTATGTCACTGAAAACCTGCTAGAGCCTGAGGGTCAAGCAGTGGGGAATTCCTGCCATGATGACCTGCGTAAGGTGGATCGCAAAGCACTCCTGAAGGGAGGTGATCAGCCTTATCTCTGAGAACATGGAAAGATAAGTAAACTATCTGATTAAACGAATGAAATCAAATTCAAATCGGCTCGGACAGTATGATTCAGCTTTTGTGTCTCCTAAGAAGAAAGACGGTAAGTGACCACATTTCTTAGGAGGGGAAGGGGAGTCACACAAGTGAATTTAAAATTAAAATTTTAATAACTTCAATAAGTAAAAACAGAAAAGTCACGTACCAAACTATAAAAAGAGCTTTATCTGCATTAAGATGAGGAATCATTTTCTTTTTCTCCCTTGTACTCCAGCACCTGCTTTTTTAAAGATGGCTATGTTCTGCCATCATAATGGACAGGGACCGCCCGCCATGCAGCTGTGAGGAAGCAGCAGCTCCTCAGGCCCAGCAGGAAACTGGAAGTGCGCCACAAGGGCCATTGTGGACTCCTCCCTGCCACCAGCGGGCTAAGCCTGCAACGTGGTTTCTTGGTGCCTGAAGTTGGGATAAAAAGCAGCACCAGCAGGGCACAGTGGCTCACGCTGCAATCCCAGCAGCTCAGGAGGTTGAGGCAGGAGGACTGCAAGTTCAAAGCCAGCCTCAACAACTTAGCAAGATCCTGTCTCTCAAAAAATAAAAAAATGTGGGGGTGGGGGACATGAGTGGAGATGAGTTGTGGCTTTGTGGTTAAGCACTCCTGGGTTCACTTAATTCCTCCTATTAAAAAAAAAAAAGCAAAAGGAGGTGCCTCTGAGCAGGGACCGGTTTCTCTCTTCTCCCTAGGGAGGCAGTGATTGATAAGAAAATGCACCAGAGCAAACAGTTGCCTGTCTTCTTAGAGAAGAGGCCAGTGCAGGCCTGCCCTTCCTGCACCCCTGGGCCCCGGAGCTAAGAGCCTCCCTTATGCAAGCTGCTCCCCTCCCACCTCCACCATGTCTAAAAGGAGAAGGCGCCAAGCAGGGGCCAGGGGGAGGAAGGCCCCTGGCAAGGTGGCCTAGTGGGCATTTCCCAAAGGACTCCTGCCACTCAGAGCCCACCCAGCTCTGCGGCAGAGCCTGACTCTCACCGCAGCCCACCCTCCTGGAGCCTTCCTCTCCCGGTTCAGCATCGAAGCACTCAGATTCCACAGCAGTACAGCTCACACTACAAAACAGAGGCTATGAGCCGAGCCCGATGGGGGCAAAAAGGACCAAAGCAAGAAATGTGTCCTGATCCATTAAAAGAAAACACCAAGTGAATTAGTATGATATATGATAAGATGTAGTCCACATGAAGGGCTCTTCTTCATGAGGTTTTGCTCCAAGTTTAGGCTTGTTGCTTTCCTTTTTTTTCTATTGAAGAAATGGGGCACAGAGAGCTCTTCTCTCAGTTCTTAGAAGGTTGTATGTTAAAGCTTTCCATATAAGTATGATCTATTACAGCAAATCATTGGTTCATAGAAATGAACACTGGAGTTTTGCAGCTATCTATAATTTTATTATTTTACAGAAGGAAATGTGACCTTTATTTATGTCATGAGACAGACAGTGATCTCGTATGGCTGTCTTTTATCTACATCAAAGGGAAAAATAACAAGGATTTTTAAAACTCCCAAAACATCTGAGGTTGCATCAACCACCAACCAAATTTCAATTACATTTTATCAACGTGATTGTATTTTTAAAATTGCTGCTGTGATCAAGTCTAATTTCACAGGGCTATTTCATGAGTAGTTTCTGTATCTACTGTGTTCCATGTCATGATCTTCTTGCGGTATATAGAAGTTAAATCCGTCTATATCCATTCTATGTTTCAGCCAAGATATTCATTTACTCATGATTAAGACAAGAGGGTCTTCTGAATGCTCTCTGGATAATTAGATGCTCATGCTGCCGACGGTTCCCTTAGTCAAGAGACATTTAGCAGAAGTACCTCCAAGAATTGCCTTTGAGCTGTACTGTGTTATTTCTGGATGGCTGCCCAAAAGATCACAGTCCCTATTTCAACTATTTGTTCAGTGAAACTTAAAGAATGACAGCAACTTTCTTCTCTTTCTGTTTTCTGCTCCACAAAGAGCAAGAAAGAGGAGATGGTGGGTAAATGTTGATTTACATCAAAGTGAATGCTTACGCAAGATGCCTCCCTCCCGCACTGTAGGAAGTATAGAGAGACTTGTGAACAATTAAGAGCTCTGTTGGCCTCCCAGTCACACAGTGACATGTATGCACGACGCACCTCTGTTGCTGCAGATTTTGCCATCTGGAGATGTGCATCTTCGCTTGATTTCCCAGGGGGGGATGTCGCACTGGAACTCGCATCTGTCTCCATGCCAACCAGCCTCGCAGTAACAGTTTCCACAGTAACACTTCCCATGGCCTTTACCCAAAAGAATTTTATACAGTGAGGAAAAAAATGCAACTTTTCAAAGCAGTATTCACTTTATACCTCTATGCAATCATTTTGGCCTTTTAAAGTTATATGAACTCCACGTTCCTTAAAATAATCAAATTATATGTTTTTCCTCTAAAGCATGGTAATTGCATTTATACCAGCATAACTACATAAATCAGGTAAGCTAATGTGTTCTTTAGCTTGGCCTACAGAGACAGCAGACCAAAACAAAAAGTATTACTAAAGAAATGCCAAGGATGACTATGAAAATCTATGACTTTGCCATCTCAAGTGCATGCATCAAACTCCAATGAATGTGAGCTCTATCCAAAGGCATTTCCTTCACCAGTTATTGAAATAGTTTATTTGAAATCAACTACTGGGAAAACAAGGGTGCATATTTACTTAGATAAACATTATTAATGACTGAGCGATTTTTAAAACAGAGGAAATATTTCATCTTTTCATTCAACTGTGTCTCACAAGCTGTTGCGTTCTATCACGTGGAAAGGGGTTTCCAGCTAAGTCAATGTAGTCCTGATTTAGACCAATAAAATACGGTAGACCCTCTTTCTTACAATCAGATTCCTACCCTGTGCCAACGAGATGCAAATGATGATTGAGGATACCCATCTCCTTGGGTCCAGGGACTACTCTTTCACTCTCTGTAACCTTTGACCTGCTCATGTATGTGCCCACCAAGCCCATCTGTAATGAACAGGTGCATTATCACTTCCTCCGTTCACATCCAGCCTTCTACACACTCCCCAAAGATGGCATTAACCCCCAAATTCCCTCTCATGCCCTCTCCTAATGTGCTTATGTCACCCAAGCATGAATGAATATTCTTCCTCTTCTTTTGTTTCTTAGTCTATTTCTTCTGGGTTAGAAGAGTTTTATTTTATCCGTCTATGTATAAAGTATTTGTTCTTCCAACTTTCTTCTCCTACAGTCAAAAGGCCAGAGGGCCCATGGAAAATTGGCTGTGGGGTTGTTTTTCAACCTCTTATTAGTGTATTTTTTATTCTAACATCACGGCATCTCTAGTCAATGACAAATGCATTAGTAGGGCCTGTGAAACACCCATCAAAAGTGGGGAACACAAAAGAATGTTCTGGTCTCCTGTACCATTCATGTCTAGTAGATGAGACTTCAAGCACACTTACATTAGAGACAGAGAGAGATGAAAAGAAAGAGTACCATAGAAATACAAAGAAGAACAGGACTGAAGAACAATGTCATGTTTTCTGTCTAAATGAATTAGTCTACAGATCCATAGAAACTGCCTAAACTCCATAGACAATGGTCACTTTTTACAACACATTCTAATTTTCAATTTGAGTCCTTAACCAAATATAAAGGATACTAAATGATTTAAACAGCAACAATGCATATTGTTTATGCATTTTCTTTACTAACGTAGATATCGCTACATGTGCACACAATGAAATCGTGTCCTACTGCTTTATCACAAACCTCAAGAACTTGAGGATACTAGAACAAAGCATGACTGAACTCACTGCTCTTTTAGGAATCGGGTTTCACAAAATTCCAAAAAATTCTCAGGATTATTGAATATACCAGCTATATAGTTTCATGTAATTCACAATATGATAATACATATATATGTGTGTGTGTGTGTATGTGTGTGTGTGTGTGTATATATATATATATATATAACCATAATACTAATAATCATAAGTATACATACTTCACACCCATGTTCTTTGCATACTTATAAAATTGAGTATTGAATCAGGATTTTATTAAGAAATGGAGATAAGTTTGAATAAGAAAACAAAAATCTTGTAAAGCCACACCTGTCTGATATAGATAAAAATAGATAGATATTCATATAACTCAAAGGAAAATATAGTAACGATACACATTGGGATTGATGGGGTAAAATGTAAGCTTCAGAACAATGTATATTCTGGGTAATCAACATAACTCTGCTTTGCATAAACTGATAAAAGAAAATCTCTTTTTATATTGCCTCAGGGATGGACTGTAGAATCATCTCTCAAAAGATTGGTTTCGTGTGAACAGCATGGAGAGACCCACCATGCTAGATAGTGTCACCCCCAAGGCTGTTTACTAGATTATGGTGTTTGTGGTCAAAGATGGTACCAGGAAATTGCCTAAGTCCCAAACAAATGGAAAATAATAAACAAGAAGGATGAGAGTTAAACATTTCCTGTTGTGTTGTTTAAGTAAAATTTTTATATTTACACAGGCAAATGGACTATATTTTGGTGGTGTGTGGTAGAACACATTAACCCTGAAGCTTGCTCCTTTCTTATTTTTTACCCTGTAATAATTAGAAATCAAATATCAAGATGACAAAACCATAATATTTATGTATAGAATTATCTAATTGTTCTAATTACTTTGAACTGAACTCCTCAGGGGAATTTTCTGAGAGGCATTGAGCTTAGGTTACTGGCTTAGAAAAATGAATAGAAGATTTTTGTCCCAAAATCATGGGTTGTGCAGCCAGGAGACCAGGGAGGAACGACTGAGCAAACCTAAGCAAGAGTGTCTGAAGGAAGCTACAGCAGGGACAGACACAATGAAAAGGGGGACAATGGACAGCTTGCCATATGCTAGCGATGCTTTCTCCAGTCCTACAGGGCCTCCTGTCCCTGTTTGTCCCTGATTCTATCAGGGAAATACTCTTCTGAAACCACCTTTTCCACATTCAGAACAGGATCTCATGGACTAGAATCCTGATGGGCATGAATGAAATGCAAGTTTAATAACAGAGAAGAATTTGCCTATCGGAAGTGATCTGTGCTGCCCTCTGCTTCATCTTGCTGTGTCAGTCAAAGTTGCATATGGGACCTCTGGGCACAACCTTGATGGGGGAAGGAGAAGAGAAGGAGGCTCTTCTCATGAGCTCTGATCTCCAAGGCATGAGGCCACTGTGAGTGGTGAGGGGTCAGAGCCTTCTTCAGAGTCCATCAGACACGAGTATAAATTCTATCATGAATGGTCAAATGACTCTGGGTAAATTGTCCCAGTTTCCACATCTGTGTGGATGGAAGTAATTCTTACACTGGAGTGATGTTGTGAGATGCAACATAATGAATTTAAAGCTTTGTTTCAGCATTAGCACTAGGAAATACACAAGAATGAGTGCAGCAAATGGCTTGAGTCCTGTGGAAGGTGTTATCTGAGTGTGTGTGTGGCCAGACAGGGGAGATAGATTCTAGGCTGTCCATTGTACTGTGGTGCACTCAACGGGACATAAGACTATCTGAAGACATGGCTTAAAAACTGAGAGAAATTAAAATATACATTTAAGAGATAAGGATAAAAGAAGAGAATAGTGGGTAAGGTGAATGAAGCAAGATGGCATCCCACTGACTGCAGAGCTCTGCAGAGGGCCCACTGCAATATGATGTGGTTGGTTCCCCTCCGGGGACAATCACATTTCACATTGAAAGCACTAGCCTACTCTAAATGCTTTCATCTAACTCTCTTATGTGTGTTTTCCAAATAAGCAGGTTTAAATTGAAGTAGGCCAAAGCAGAAACACATGCAGAGTTCAAGGAAAAATACAATAAAGGTACTTTCATTTCTTCAGCTCATACACCTACCTCCACATATCTCTTCTGTGTCATCGTCTATGCATTCTCTGTCATCACACTCACAGAATTTACCATAAACAAGTCCATTTCCATCAGAATTGTCACACTTACACCTGCCACAGTGACATGAACCTAAACCAGTAAAACAAAGAAAAGATTGCTAGTTATATGTGTGTAAGTTATAGCTAATGAAGTTCTGCCTTGTTTCTTTCAAGGAATAAACAATTCAAATCCATTTGATACTCCAATTCTGTCTTCCTGTGGGTATGATGAAGTAGAGAATAAGCTATTTACTTTTAGAGATTGTCAAGGCACAGCAATTATATTTTATATCATGCAGCTATTATTATTGACCTCTAATAGTTTAGCAAATGTAATTTGACCTTCCCAAGTACAGAGCTTGTTCCTTCAACCGATGCATACATGAATATCTCCTGATTACACTGGGTCTGAAGTGAACTTAAGCGTAAAATTCTAAGCTTTATGAATGTAGTAACTCTGCTTATCCTTCCTACCAGTATTTATTCAATGCTGTGCATAATGTTTGAACATATTATTTATATAACGCTATTTTTAGAGTTAATTTCTTATCAAATGCACAAATGAGAAACCTATATGCCCCTGATAATTTCACATCCTTTGCATTAACTTACGCCTTTGCTCTGATACAATAAGACCCAGTGAGTTTTCGTAGGCATAGAGTTCTGGACCTTCATAGAAACTCAAGGCAGCTCAGACTGAGAGAGGCACTGGAGTCATCTGGTCTACCACAAGCCACATGCTCATGCAATTCTGAAGGTTTAGTTACATTCCTCAATATGATTTAGCTGGCATTCAGATGATACCAGAGATAAGCTGTCTACTTAAGGAGCATTTTCTTTAATACGTATATTTTTTCCTTTTTTTATTGGTGCATTACAGTTTTACATACTGAAGGGGTTTGTTACATGTGTACTTTTTCAATGTTTAATTGGTCCTCACAACTATTACCATGGAAAATTCAAGCCTTGATCATCCATCAGATACCATCCTAGTCTCTGGAAATCCAACAAAGCAAGGTAGCCATAATCTTCCTCTCAGAGGTAGAACTTGATGTGACAAAAAGAGACGTACCAAGTGTTGCAGAGACACACATCAAAGGAATTTAGCTGAGACCTGAAGGGCGAAGGTGGTGTCTGCGAATTGACAGCTGAGGAAGAGCAATGCAGCTAAGAGAAGCAAGGTGGTGGAGAGACTCAGTTCCAGCAAGAGACAGCACCAAAGACTCCGTGGCAGAGAGGGTAAAGGGCAGGAAGAAATCGCGTAGAACCTGGGTTTACAAACTGCCATGCAGCGCGATAGGTCACACCGGAGGCAGTGCAGGGAAGGCGTGTAGGTCATGTTAAAGGAGCCAACTGTAATCCAAAGACGAGAAGTCACAGTGCAGTCTCAGAAAGGGGGCATGTGACCAGGTTTGCATTTAGATCAGGTACTCTGGTGTTGCATGGAGCAAATATTGAAACGAGGCAAAAGTGGATGGAAGGAAAAGAGTTGAGAGGCAGTTACATTGTCTGTAGGAAAGAGGGTATAGACTAGATGGATGATGGTTGCCGGTTTAGAAAGAAGCAAACGGAGCTGGGAACATTTTCAGGAGAAAGAGCAGACAGCATGTGGTGGCCTACTGGGTATGAGGGATTGAAGGATGAGAGGAGCTGAAGATGACACTGGGCTTGAGCAATAGGGTGTTAGCAATTCTGGATGCAGTGCTCTGGAAGAATGGGCTCCAGGTTAGGGAAGACGTGGAATCCAGTGCAGGTTTCAATCCTCGCTGGCTGTGCATTTTTGAGATCAAGTTCATTTCTAACTCTCAGATCTCTAGTTCATGAATGACTGTGAGGACCTCACGTGATAAATGTATCACCTGATCATTCTTCTAAAAACACTGCTGTGCCTAGTCCTCCTTCTTCTCCCACTAAGATGCTGAATATATTATTCATATTCCAAACACTTTCTCCAGATTGACGTTATATTTACAGGCCTTGACAATGCACATGTTTTTATGCCTTCTGGATGACTCTATGACCCAGGCCACTGGCGATTTACTACGATCTGTAAGAATTTTTCTCTTACAAGTACCTGCCCTTAAATGGTGATTATGCAGAATCTGAATTTGTTATTTTCTACCTTTAGAAAGCTCAAGTAAATGTGACTTTTATTCAACCTCATTGTCTTGTGTTATTTTTCCTGGAAACTATTTTATTTTATGTAAGTTATTAGAAAATAGATAGACTTTGAATTTTTATTGGTGCATTATAAATACACGTGAGACTCATTATGCCACATTTATACATGCGCATAGCAATGTGATCAGTGTCATTCCCCAGTACTTCTCTTTCCATCCCCTTGATTTGCTTGCTCTAATTTTCCTTCTATAATTATTACTATTTTGATTAGTGCATTATAATTATATAGACATATATGTGAGATTCATTGAGGTAGATTTGTACAGGGACATAGCATAATTTGGTTATTTCATTCCCCAGTATTTTTGCATGCCCTGCCTCTGAACACTTTTTCTCTACCCGATTGGTTCCCCCTTCTATTTTAGCGAGATTCTCCCTTGTTCGTATTCCTTTCTATCCTCTGTCTAGCTCCCCTGTATGACAGAAAACATTTGACCCTTGACTTTCCAAGGCGGTATTATTTCACTTAGCTTGAAGCCTTCCATCTAATGCTGCAGTTCATGATGTTGCTTCACCTAATTTTTTTCTCTCTCTCATCCTTCTTTTTCTCTTTTCACATGTATTCATCCTGTCTCTCAGACTCCCACATATCTAACCATTAAACTTTCTGTGAGCTACTATGTTATTGGCAAAGTACTACAAGAAACAGTAAGATTAATAGCATTAAGTAAATCATAGCTGTGGAAGAACATTGTAATCAATAAGATGTGCACATACATCACACATAATCATACTATACACACACGGATATACACTGCATGCTCCTTTATTGTAAAGGCCGGATATAGTAGGTGTTTAATAAATACATTCGGCCAGAAGATACATAACACAAAAGCATCTGCAAGGGATTTATGGCGAATGCTCTACCGCAATGGGGAACCTCAGTCTGGTTATGAAGAAGGGGGGCACAGAGAAGGAGCCAGTTCTTGAGTTGGCACCTGACACATGGGTAGAATTCCAGCAAGTGGAGATGGAGAACAGATTTTTGATATTGAGGAAAATGCCTAGGATAAGGAATGAGGATGGAAATAAAGAATCTGGCTTGAGTGTGGGGAAACGGTGGGCTGAATGCAGACAGAGGAGACCAAGTTGGCAGGTTAAGGATGCTTGGTTGCTGCTGGAACACCAGGAGCGCGCTGTGCCTGGCCACAGAGAGGAACTTTGTTAGGACTCTATGTGCAGGTGTCTTTTGGCTTGTTGTTTTAGTCCCACCCCCTCCAGAAAGGTGGAAAGAAGCAACCTGTGCCTCCGAATTCGGCACCTTCTCACTGATGTCCCCCACCAGCAGGCTCCCCCTCATCCGCACGTGCCAACCGTTCCTGGCTGGTGTGGGAAGCTTACAGTGCTCAGACTTCCTGTTTCACCCATCCACACAATTCACAACTGAGCCTCCAAGACATGGCAGATGGACGCCCAGGCACAGGCGCCAGACTCGCTCTTCGGGCTGTGTCATGCTGCCTCTCGGCTGCCAGTTAACTCACTCTTGGATGGGTCTCCTGCCTTACGCTAGATTATTTTAGCTCTGGCTTTCCTTGCAGCCTAATATAGCTGGCTGTCTCCAGGTTGACTTACCAGCCTGGAACACCAGTCCATGCCCCTGTGCCGAGTGCTGCAGCCGCACCTCACTCCGCACACCGTCACCTTTCTGGTCTCCTCACAGAGTTAGCAGCTGGGACTCTAGTCCACGGCTCGTCCTGCCCTTCAGCCTATGCCCAGCTCCATCTACCCCATCTTTCTCTTCTGCTCCGAGCTACGTCTAGAGAAGCACACTGTGATAAGAGTAGAGAGAACCATTTGCAGGGAGGGACCTGCGCTGGGCTGATGGTATTTGGTATTAGAAGAAAGACCAGCAAGAATGAGATCACTAACGTGAACGCGAAGGACTGAGGTACTGAGATGAAGGTATGAAGGGGAAGATAAATGTAACCTCAACCATGAATTCACCATCTGGCCTAGCAATGTCACACCTGATAACTTACCCTGAAGATGCACCTCCAAAAATACGAAACTACACATGGACCAGACAATTCCACACATTATTAGTTGGGATTTGAAAACTCCAGATGCCAAAGCCTAAGACACTGAATAAGCCATACTGTGATTTTGAAAAAAGAATGAGAAAGATTTCTATAAACTGAAAGGGAGTGAATTCCACGATAAAATGTTGAACGGCAAAGGCAGAGAGCAGAAGAACATGGTGTGCTATCTTTGGTTTAGGAGGAAAAAGAAAAATCATAATATATTCAGTATATCTATTTATCTCCACACAAAGAAACACTTGCCTAGGTAGAGCAGAAGGCAGTGGAGCTGACTCCTCATGAGGCCGAGAGTAGGCAAGCAGAAGGCTTAAGAAGAGAGTGGTGACTCCCTGGCCATGCTTTTCCGAATGCTCGTGACTTTGGGAAGTGTGTTCTGTGTTCTGTACATTATAAAATATATCCAGGCAAAGTGGATGTTCACATGTTCGTTGAAGACAGAGGAGAAACAAACAAATCCCAGTATAATTGAACTTCCTTAGAGCTCACAAATTCTTATTCCAACACTTTTCTTCACCAAAAAGAACCAGGAATATTTTATATACCAAAAGGTAAAAAGTAGTAGAAGCAAAACAAATTAAAAGAACAACTGAGTCAGATCACAAGGACACAAAAGCTACCCTGAGGAGGTTTAAATTTCTAACCTGGAACAATCTGCACCAGAGTAATTAAAAATAGAAATGAATGATGAACCATTGACATCACAAGAGTTGTGATTCTAGGCTGCTGATAAATTGTAAATAGAATATTGAATAACTGGTAATGAGAGATGACTGTAATTTGTGGAAAAATTTTGGGTATCAAGGGGTAGACATGAAGGGAATGTTGGAATTCAGAAAATAATTTTCCCATCATCTTCATAAACACCAGATGAGGGACAGTCATCAGTGAACACACTGAGGCATTTTAATGAGGAATGGGGTATTTTCATGCCTTCAAAATTTTCCCCCCACAGTCTGCTCACTTGTGAAAGAGTGAATCAATCAGTGATAAAGTCAGTAATGACAGGTTGAGACAGCAGATGTCACCTGTGTTGGGGTCTGACCTTTGTCTGACCTCCACTCCGTTTCATCAGCTGCCCTGGAGCGATCTTCTGTTTGTATAAGTTCTTTCAGGAGGGGCTGCTAGGTCGTGCTTTGTTATACAAAAGGTCAAACAGGGTGGGTCAGAATGTATCAACTGCAGAATGTTCCTAACTTTTGTCTGTAATGAAATCTACATAACACCTGGCAACTCCCTTAGAAGGATTATTGATTCCTTGGCTGTCTCCCCTCCTCTATAAAAACCCGTGTGCCTTAGTAATAAAAGGATTCTGAGCTGCCATCAGCTGCGTGTGGTTGCCTTGTTTCCCCGGCTGGGAAGGAAGGGGTCCCCGGACCAGGGGGGACCCGGGTTCCAGCTGTCGGCACTCACCCTCCTCCTGATCAGCTCCTGGGGGGCAATCCAGCTCCCCACAACCTGGACAGGTTGGTCAGAAGTGAGCCCCCAAGAGCAGCAGATGGCCATCATGTGCTTTAAAGGAAACACCCAGAGCACACAAAACCATCTAAGATATTTTGAATAAGAATGTATAGCAGAATCTAGTCTTGCGGAGGCATTAGACAAGCCCAAGGTGAGTAATACTTTATTTAAAAAAGAAAAAGATGTTGGGACAATTTTCTTCAAGATCGTCAGCTCTACAAAGCCAAAGTTAATAGAAACAGGGCAGATTAAAGGAAGCTAAAGAAAGATAACAACTAAATACATCACTGTCCCTAGATCAGATCCTGTAAGGAAGAGGACATATTATAAGGAACATTACCGAGTCAATTGACCCAACTGAACTATAGATGGAAGGTTAGGTAAAAACACTGCATCAGTGTTAATAAGAAAGAAAGTAGAGGTCTAGCTATTTTAGAAACGTTTTCTATTTTATCAAATATTTTTTCATTTATTGAAACAGTTCTGTATATTTTGTTCTTTAAAATAAGTTAGCATGGATCATGTTCCTTAAGGGTAAAACATCTCCAGATTCCTAGACTAGCCCTCATGTAACTATAATGCATTTTTAATACCTGAATTTGATTTGCAAAAGCATAATAAATAAAGTGATAACCAGATCATTTAAAAAGTAGAATCCTAGTCCTTAAGTGAGTTTGAAAGAATGAATTTTTTCAGGATGAAAGAGGATACAGGCTGTGTGCATGGAGGGCGTCTGTGGTGGTTTTGTTGGATATTATGAATCAGAGGTAGAGAGATCCTGCTGAAAGAAGGGAGACTGATGTTCTGAGCAGAGGAGCTTGAGCACAGACCACTTGTCCTGATCCCTGATGGATCCTATGGCCCTGATTCCTGCTAGTAAAACACCCTCACTGAGCTTCCTCTACACCAAGCAGTCTGTGGCAATCAGCCTGGGAAAGTCCTAGCTCTGATTGCAGAAGGGCCCTTCCACCCATGCAGTCTTCAGCAGGGGAAGGTATTCCTTCAGCAGGTCAAATCCTCAAACTTAGCCTGTAGAACACTGGCTCACAATCCAGATGCACATAAAGATCACCCAGGAGCTTAACAACCCATTGAAGTCTAGCCATAGCCTGAGCACCTGAAGCAGAAACTCTGGGGTAGGACATGAGCACTGACATTTGTCATTTACCCTCTGGGATTCGCATATTCTACCATGAACTTTGAGGTTCCACATGCCCAGATGCTAACAATAGTTAATTATAGTAACACTAGCTAAATACCCTGGCAACCTCAACTGCAACTGCCTTATTTTATGTGGTTTGGTTAATTAATTTTTATAGGTTCTCTGTCATTTTCTAAGAAATACTTTTAAGTGACTCCTATAGAATATAACTATACTTTGGTCCAACAAAAGTATCTTGCTGCTGCTATATTCTTCAACGAGCTTCATATATAGTATATCTGAAACTTCTGTCCAATTAAAACCAAATTAAAGCATTTGGTTTTATTTGATGCTCAGGTACGACTTCCAAGTACCCTTGATCTGTGATAGAAAATAATTAAGTCAGTTATATAAATTCTCTTATAGAAAATTTAATCTAGCATTCAAATCATGGCTCCCAATTTGCTTAAGATGTTGCTTAAGGGTTGCTTCCAGTGCATTCCATGCTCCAAGAAGGCGTGGGAAATAACTGGAAAGTGCTAAACTTTCTAGACTCAGCAAGATGACATTTTTTTTCCTATTGATTTATCTAAATTTCACTTCTAAAATGTATACTCACAAGCAGTCTCACTCAGCTTCAACATTCTCCACGCCTACATATTTCCATTTAAAAAAATGTGACTACTTCCCTTGAGAATTTTCCTAGGCTAGAATTCTTACCTGCATTAGAGCAGATGACATCTTGAGAATTCTTGCACAGTTGGTTGCTTTTTTTCTTTGTCAGGTTACAGCTAGTTGGGTACTGGCAAGCGTCCCCAGACCATCCCATGTCACATCTGCACTTACCACAGTCGCAAGTACCGTGGCCTGAGGATGGAACAACATCTGGTGAGATTTGAACTGTTTTCGAAGGAAATCACATTATAACAAAAGCTCTCAGGGTAGCATCAGCTCAAGGTTGCACTATAATAAACTGAAACACAGGCATGTCTCGGAGACTGAGGGGTAATGCTATTATCTGTAGGGTAATGGAAAATGAGAATTTTATCTCAACAATCAGCTTTGAAAAATGATTGTACAAACATTAAATTAATTTATACAAATATCAGGGTAATACATCAAAAATCTAATAAATTACATGGTCACAAAGCTGAGGAATATAAACATAAAAATCTGCTTAGGACCACAGAATCTGAGACAAAGCCTAGTAGGAATTACTTCTATTTAAATGTACTTTATAGCACCTAAAAACCACAAACTCTGAATGAGGAAATTTACATGAAATTTCACTAAACTAAACATTGGTTCTATACTTATCTGAATTAAACATGTAATTTATTTGTTTGGATGCATTAAATATCCCCATGGTATAAGATTTACACATGAAAGTAAGACTATATTTTGTTTCTCAATGAGGAAATTTGGTTTGAGAATCAAAAGAACAAGAGCCATCTATCGCCAAGGAAGTCCACTCCACCAACAGCCAATATTTTACTTTCAGGCAATGTCAATTATATGGCTGTGACCCTTCACTTTTATATTAAAAGTCCTGCCTCATGGAGCCTGTCAGAGCTTCTATTGCCTGCACATAAGTCTGACCTAAGTAAAAACCATCTACGCCACTTGGATCCTGCCCTGGAAGAACTTAGCACTTCAAAGGCAAGGCTGATAGATACTGGAGCTGGTGCTATTTTTGGCCAGAAGTGTTTGTCACCTCATGGGCAATACAATCTATGACCTCTAGGAATAAGATGGAGGCTTTTTGGACTACTTTAGCCTTAGAAGTAGGCAGGGTTGGAATGGGTTCTAGGAGAGAGAATTCTTTATTACTCAAGATAATAAAACTGTATCTAAATGTCTAAATTTCGAAGACCACATGGAATGGATCATTGATCTGTTGCCAACAGTCGTTAGATGCGGCCTCCAGAATCCACAGGATGAAGCCACCCTTCTGGGCGTGTGCAAGAGAGTATGAATCTGATTGACCGTGAGTTAAAACCCTTCTTCCAGGTTTCAGTAGTTACGGTGCTTGCCTGGCACGCATGAGGACGCGGGTTTGAACCCCAGAACCACAGGAAGTGTTGGGGCAATAAAAGTGACATGAAAAACTAAATAAAGTTGATTTCTTTCTCTCTCACTGTGTCTGTCTTTTTAAAAAGACAAAAAAAAAAAAAAAGCCTTCATATGGTCCAGCCCATGGAAACATTATCTCTGTTGCATTTGTTGAATTAATTATTTTATTTTGAAAATCAAGTCTCTCAAGTACCTATTTGAAATGCATCATAGTGCAGTTTTACTCTGTAAGTTGATTATATCATTTGCATTCCTCTTTGGCCTCATACAATACTGTCAGTCTCAGCCAACTTGGTATCATTTTTAAGCACAACTGATCTTGCCTGCCAACCATCCAATCTATTTATAAAAGGATTGAGCCAAATTCTTGAAATGGCTAAGCCTCTTTTTGTAAATTAAGTATCTTGAAAATTATACTGATGCCTTAATAAAATGAATGTGTTTGGCTGAATCACATGATACTGCCAATTTTGTCAGTAGAGTATCAGATATTTCTTTTTTTTTAAGAGGGGGCAGAGAGAGAGAGAGAGAGAGAGAATCAGTTTTATTTTTTATCTGTCTTTAGTTTTTCTGACACTTAGTTGTGTATGTGGTGCTGCAGCTTGAACCCAAATACTCACGCATGCCAAGCAAACTGCTGAGCCACTGCTCCAGCCTGTATCAAATATTTCTTATGGTACATTCCAATGAAAGGGCTTTGTTATCATTTGGATATGAGGTGCCCCCTCAAAGCTTATTGTGAGACAATGCAAGAAAGCTTGTAGGTAAAATGATTGAGCTATGAGAGCCTTCACCTGATCAGAGAGTTAATCCCTGGCAGAGATTAGCTGGGTGGTGACTGGTAGGCACGTAGGGTGTGGCTGGAGGAGGTGGGTCCTTTGGGGAATACCTGGGGAGTATATAATCTGTATCTGGTGAGCAGAACTCTCTCTCTGTTTCCTGATGAGACGCCCTGAGCCACTTTCCTCCACCACACTCTTCTGACATAAGGTTGGGCCCCTCCTCAAGCCCCCAGGAACAGCCCACCTCCTATGGATTGAGACATCTGAAACCCTGAGCCGCAACTTAAACCTTTCCTCTTGTCTTGTCTTTTGGTCAGAGCAACAACAACAACAAAAATAACCCGATGAATACAGGGATCATGTCAACAGTAAAGAAAAGCAAAATGATTTAGAAGATAAATGAGTATGATGTCAACGATTTGCTGACCCAAGAATAAAAGATGACAAAGTACTTCTTTTAAATTGGGTGGAAAAATCTTAAACCTTAACTTAACTAAGGTATAGATAGCAGATAAAGACCAAAGGTAAGGGCTGGAATGGTGGCTCAGTGGTTTCAGCACTTGCCTGGCAAGCACAAGGACCCGGGTTCAAACCCCAGCACCACCTACACAACTTAAATAAAGTTGTTTCTCTCTTTCTCTGTCTCTCTCACTGTCCCTCTCTCTTTAAAAAAAAAAAAAAAAGATCAAAGGTCAACAAAATTTTTTGCTGAGTTAAAAATCACAAATTTTTAAAGGGAGGAGGGATCAAAAATGGCCGAGGGGGATAAGGCAAACTTAGGGAGAGACTCATTCTCTCAAACAGACCCAAAGAGCATCGGCAGAAGCAATGTTCTAAGGTACTTGCTCCCCAGTCCGCAAGGCCCAGCTGCACTCCCTCCATGAAAGACTCGAGGGTACACAACCCTGGGAAAGAATTCATGAGCATCAGGATACGTAAGGGCACCCTGGAGACCCTCACATGTCCTCACCTGAAAAGGCTATGCAATTTTTTTTCTAAAGAGAGAGGGACAATGAGAGAGAGAAGAGAGTGAGAGAATCAATTTTATTTAGTTTTTCATGTGGCTTTCATTACTCTGACACTTCCTCGTGTGTGTGGTGCTAGGGTTTGAACCCACATCCTCTTGCATGCCAGGCAAGCACCATAACTGCTGAGCCACCACTCCAGCCCCAGGCTATGTAATTTTTTGACAGGGGAACCCCTTTCCTCATGAACAGGGGTAGCACCCAGGGACACGCCCACGCCAACACTGGGTCTGGCAGTGTTTTCAGCTCGTCCTTCAGCATCTGCTCCAACGTGCCAGCTGATACAGGAAGACACTGCTGCCTTCCTATTCTTTCTCAACTCCATGCCCAGGGAAAACCTTTTTGATTCATTTCTGCCCATTTAGGAAAGTGAGTAGAATAGAAATTGATTTTGATGGTCAAAAATTACCAAATAACAGCCATGTACCCTTATTTGGAAGTAAATATATTATTTTTCAGAAAAGAAAATAGTCTTCAGACCATTTTTACTACTTTTTCCAGTTTCCACAGACCTCAAGGGATTAGTTTCTTATATTATTTTGCCAAGGTAATCTCCATTACAGTGTCCATAAAATGGCTTCAAAAAACACTCCATTTTTCAATATAATTTATCCCTTGTGTATTAGTTTCCAAGGACTGCCATAATAAAATGCCACAAACTTGGTGGCTTAAAGCAACGGAAATCTATTTTCTCACAGTTCTGAAGGCCAGAAGACAGAAAGCCAGGTGTCCACAGGGTGGTTCCTTCTGCAGGGTGGTTCTGAAGGAGAAGCTGTCCCCCGCCTCTCCTGCTACTTGTGGTTGCTGGCACTCCTGAGAAGGCAACCCTGGTCCCCATCTCTGTCCCCTGCCCCTCCGCTGTGTCTGTGCCTTCACCCCAGGATAAGCATACAGGACACTGGACCTGGATCCTGCCTATCCAGCATGACTTCCTCTTAACATGAACATATCCTAAAGACAGTATTTCCACACAAGGTCAAGTTCGCAGACACAGCTGTTAGGTAAATATAGCTGTACAGGGACGTGTTCAGCCCACTAAAGTTGCAAATAGAGATTCCTATTCTTCTCTTTCCTAATCCACATTATGTAAAAAAGTGGGTCAGTGTGGCTCAGCAGTTGGAGCACTTGACTGGCCTGCTTGAGGACCAGGGTTCAAATCCCAGCACCACATACACAACTAAGGGTTGGAGAAACAAAGGCCAGATGAAAAAGTAAAAGTATTAAATCTCTCTTCCCCTCCCCCCAATTCCCTCCCCCCAAATAACAAAAAAAGTGGGTCATTCTTTTAAGATATTTTGAACATGCCCACCTGTCCCTCACCTCTGCCCTATGCAGGACAGTCCCGAGAATCCATGTGCACACCTAGGCCACAACTCCACTGGCCCCGTGGCTCTGCCAGTTCCTCTCCTTCTTTTCTCTCTCCTTGACCACTGCTCCAGTCTAGAAATACAGACCTGGGGACAGGCCAAGTTTGGAGAGAGTTTGGGACCTTTCAAGTGGAACGTTCTTGGTTCCAGGCATCTCAGTGTAAGAGATAAGAAGTGACCATTTCCAGGGATCCAGATAGCCACATTATCTTGGCCTCTCAGACATCCCCACCCCTACCATGCAAAGAGGTGGGTGGAGGACCAGAGCGGAAACCCTAGACCCTGGGGCCCAGTACAGGTAGGGCTCCTCTCGCCCAAGTCTAAAGGTGGCCTCAGCTGACCCAGCCCTACACCACATCCCAGCCAGCAAAGCATTTCCATTCCTGACTGTCTGGACCATTGGAGCTGTTTCTTCCCCACATAATTCAATTTCCACAACTATTAAATGTGGTCTTAAAATGAACAGTGCAACATGCTTGAAAATAAATCTGTTGACCTTCAGATAAGTTCCCAAGGAGTCACGGGAAACCAAACACAAAAATGTCAGAGAAAAGCAAACTAATTCCCTCACCAAAGCAACGCGGACGGCAAGGTAAAAGGCCATTTCTACTGCTTCCGGGGTTGTCACTTGGAAAGGAAAAGGAAGTCAAGGCACAGCGAGGTGTAAACTCAGCACCGTAATCGCCTTTTCAGGCAAGAGTGCAGAGGCCAGACCCCCTTTCTCCCAGGTGTGCTGACTTCTTGCTCCTCACTGATAAAGGAAAAGCATTCCAGCAAAACACCAGTAATCAGCAGCTGGGTCATGCCACTATTTCCTTTTTTCTAAAACTAGCTAAAGCAAAGACACTAACCTACACCAGTCAGTGGCAGAAAGCTCCTTAAAATACATCAAGGGAATAGCAAGCACTTTTCCTTCCCTTCCCCTCCCTCCCTCCCTTCCTTCCTTCATCCATCTCCCTGAGCTACATCCCCAGCTCTCTTTAGTTTTTATTTTGAGACAGGGTCTCAAAAGGTGCTTAGACCTCACTAACTTGCTGAGGTTGGCCTCCAATTTGCGATCTTCCTGCCTCAGCCTCTAGAGTCCCTGGGATTACAGGTGTGTGCCATACCACTTGGCAGGCACTTTTTATTTTCAAATGGAAACAAACTGCTTTAAAATTGAAACAAAGATTTTTACCAGCATTGGAGAATTTTTAAATATCAATTACCATTTACATATGCCAATGAAAATATAATTGTCATTTTCTCTCCCAAATGTAAGAAAGAAAAAATAAAGATGAAAGTGATAGCACTTAACTCTCTTCTCCAAGTCTACTGGAAATAAAATACCAACCTAATGTGCTGATTAAATTAGCTATATATCTGTGGTCTCAAGTCCTCATGAAGTATTAAATGATAAAAAGTAGAAAACTAGCCAGTTATGTAGATAGAAGTAGATAAAAATGTAGGTGGGTAGAGATA
>PVKS010026297.1:0-28829 GCA_004027875.1 Aplodontia rufa | reverse complement strand
AATAACCTTTTCATTCCTTCATTTAATCATTCATTCATTCAACAAATATTTTTCTGCATGCCCATCACATGTCTGACTCTAGAATCAGGTTTCTGTTATTTTAAATCACATTCTATTTTATTTTCAGTTTGCCTAGGTCTGTTAATAAATTATGTAAGACTAAATACATACAGGTCTCTCTGCTTTGGGGCAGTACGGAAGAAGTATAGACAATAAAATTTATAGATCTTTGGAACATAAAATAGGGAGATGCATTGTTTCTATACTGAAATCAAGAAAAATATTTTTCTGGTTTATTTATTTTTGAATTAGGAAGAAATGCATCAGAGTCAATTTGGGCTGCAATAACAAGTATACCATAGACCAGGAGGCTTAAACAATAATCATTTATTTCTGACAGTTCCAGAAGCTAGAAGTCCAAGATCAAAGTGCCAACAGATCAGGTGGCTGGTGGGGGCCCACTGGGTTTGCAGATGGTCAAGTCCTCACTACATCCACACTGGCTGAGATCAGAGAGAGAAAAAAGAGACTCCCTCATGTTTATCTTCTTAGGGCACAAATCTTATCCATGAGGGTTCGACTTCATAACCCAATTACCTCCCAGAGTTCCCACTCAAATACCATCACATTAGGGACTAGGCTTCAATACATGAAAAAGTTTGGGGGACACAAATATTTAGTCCATAGCAAAGTGTAAATATAGATTACCCCAGAGCAAGACATGAATTAACCCTAATTATGCTATTTTCCATGTCACAAACACCTTTAATAGCCTAGTAGATTGTGACTCACATAAATGACATGTTGATTTACATACCTCAAGGTGATCTATAGAAATATAGGACTATATAAATCATCCCAAAATTTATACTTTGGACCAAAATTATATTAAGAATATAAGTTATCAAAGACAATTAAAAATAAAAATAGTATCTCAAGTGTTTTTTAGACTTTTAAGAATATATGAAGTGGAACTAGAGTGGTGGCTCAGCAGTTGCAATGCTTGCTTGGCATGCAGGAGGGCACGGGTTCGAACTCCAGCGACACATACACAATGGAGTGTTGGAGCAATGAAAACCTGAAGTTGATTCTCACTTTCTCCTTCTCTCTCTCAATGTATCCCTCTCTCTTCAAAAAAAAAAAAAAATACATGAAAGTGCATCATATTAATGATTTGAGAAGGTACAAGAAAAGAGATGAAAATGTTGAAATAGTTTATTTCTCATAAACTCTCATACATAAGTCGTGAGGATTTCATTTACACATATTCATGTACTGTCGTGTGTTGTTTAATGACTCAGGTATGCTGGTTGAAATGAGTTGTTAGGTGACTCTGGGGCTGTGCAAGCACCATATGGTTTAAACAAAGATGACTACACAATCATTATGCAATAAGTCTTATGAGAATACATCATATATCCAACCCTTCTTTTTAACCTCCTGATTTGCATTGATAACATGACTTTCCTAAAAAGAGGTAATTACTTGCTCACCAGTTCTGCCTTTTCATGCCTCTTTCAACTGTTGAAAGATAGTGAAATAGTCTCTGATATTTTCTCATTTATAGTACAAGTATGCTCTGTTAATCCACATGGATTAACATTAACTGAGCAAATATATAAGACTCAAGGTTTTCGTTAAATTGCTTTAAGGGATACTAAACATTAGGGCTTTCTCACCACCTACAGGCTTTCAATTATCACAGATAGGATGTTAAAAAAAGATGCTAAGATAAGAAGCTCTGTGTTTTACAGGATATGTGGATAGCTAATACATATGTGGATAGCTAATAAGGTAAAACCACTTTACCTTAACACTTACATTAATATTTGTTTAAATACAAAGAGTACATTTAAATTACTATTGATAATTATTTAACCAATTCATTGGCATACTTAGAATTAAATGAGAACAGCAGAAACTGGATTCACAATTTAAAAAATAAAACATATGCCTTTAGGTCTATAAAGAAAGGAATTTTTCTCTTCCTCCACTCTACTGAAGGAAGAGAGGAGGGAAAGAGAAAGTATCAGGGACCGAAACAGAGCAATTATATTCCATGCATGCATTCTTATGTCAAAATGAATCCCTACTATTATGTATAACTATAACATTGAATAAAACATTTGCAAAAAATAAAAAGAATTTTTTCTTTTATATCAATTTTTTGAGAAGTAAAAAATTAAATGTTTCCTACAGTCATTACCATACCCTTTCTCTCTTACACTGATATTTGTATCATTTCCTTTTTAAGAATAAAGAAAATTAGGTTATAGCAAGTGTTATAAAGGTATAGTTCCATGTTTAATTATTTTCAATTCACACATTTACTTTGTCAAAAAATAAAATTTTTATGTGCATCTTTAAACTTTTCACTTGAATTTTTCCCATCAAGAACTACATAAATTGCACTGATTTAATCTTTAACTTTACAGAGGTCATTAGATTACCCGGTAGCAAAATGATGCATCTATCTACAAAACAGAGTGCAAGAGCAGCATACTTGGAAAGCGACAGGACTGAATCAGTTCTCACAAGGATATGCACCATTGAGAAAAAACAGCTGCAATAAATAGAGAATGTCACGCAGGTAGAGGCATGCAGCATGGAGCTCTCTGGGGGAATAAAATGTATTTATACAGGCTACCTGAAGCGTTTTATGAGTTTATAATCTAGGTGGCTGGTCCATAAGAACTAAAAGACCTACTCGCTTGTCCATAAGGATTTGAGAGGTTTATTGTAATATGAACAAGCTGAGTTGCTTTGTCACATATCCTAAACTATGACGGAAAGAAAAACAAGGACAAGTTATTCTATTCAAATCAAAAGAGCGAGTGGGGGTGCCTAGATTTCACTGCATGGTCACACAATGAGGCCCTGCCCTGGAGCCTGCATGCAAAGCTCACAGCATGATGGAATGAAGAAAAGGACCAGAACTGTGGGATTTGGGCTAGCACATCATACCATTTTCAGGTGATAAGATCTTTAGAAGAAACTGAAGCCCAACTGTGGATTTCATCTCGGTGTTATTAGATACATGGATAATGAGAAAGAACTGATAGAAGACGTTGGTTATTTACAGTTAAAGGGATTGTGGGGCTTTAACTTTTCAAACTCCCTCAAATATGGTATGGTGATTAAAATCTTGGCTCCATCACTTATTATTTGTATGAACTTGGGAAAATTACTGAACCTCTCTGTAGCTCTTTTCATCTGTAAAGTGGAAATTATAATTACATTGTCTACCTTGTAGAGTTACTGTGAAGATTAAAAGTATTAATAAGTATAAAGCTTTAGTTCACTGACTATCATAAAGCAAGCACAGGTGATTTGTTCAAATAGGTGTAACTGTTCACATGAAACTGGTTAGGTGAAAGAACAGGAAGCAACAAAAGACTTCGAATTTCCAACCGGGAAATAACTTGGAGGTCAGTCAAGTCACATTTTAGAGAACTAGAGGATTCTGTCATCAATGAAGTCGTATCTTCCTATGATAGGCTCAATTTTGGATCAGTTTCAGTTGTGTTTTGATTTTGCATGATTATTCTTAGAGAAAAAACATCAAGAAATTTTTTAATTAGCCAGTCTTCAGTATCTGAATAGCTCTATTTAAAAGCAAAAGAAAAATTGCATTAACAATGAACTTCATACTCCCAAGAAAACTGAGTTCCTAAAGTTGTAGAAATAGGCATATGAATTCTAGGATTTTCCTAAGATGTTGAGTGTTGTGTGCACAATGGGTAATGCTTGGGCTCAAATAAATGGAAAAGGAAGTGATCAACATTACTAGGTTCTTACAGTGTGGTAGTATTTCCATAGACAAGTTACTTTCTACAGACAAGTTACTTCACTTTAACTCTCACTTTAATTCTCTTAACCCCATAAGGCTATTATCCCTTATTTTTTTCCTATTCTCTGCTATTTTTATGCTGTTTTAAGAAAACTACTGAAGCTCAGGCAATGGCTCTCATTAGCTCTTTAAATGTGGAAACAGAGTTGAGCTTTGCCACAGAATTTGCTTCCAGAATATTTCGGTTAATATAAGTGTTTCCATATGCTTGTTTAAAGCTGACCGGTGACCCTCATCAATGATTACAACCATACTCTTTTCAATGAAAAAAATTAATGAAACTGCCTTTAACTTATTTTATATGAATACTGAAATTTGTATTATTAAATGATAAAATTGGGACACAAGAATTATCAACAGAAAATTAAATGGCTCTCTTTGGAAAAAAAAAAACCAAAAAATTTCTTCTATAGACAATTCAGCAGCATACAGGAAATAAAATAAAGGGCTGCCTACAAGAAAACAAGGCAAATCAATACAAACCAGTAAAGATATACATGAAGCCCACTCCAGAGTCTATATGGAAGACATTTGAGGGGAGATTCCAGCACTTCTCACCCTTGAGTTCAGATCTCAAAGGAGCAAATTTGATTCTCCTAAGTCATAAAATACTATTTGGAGTAAAACAAGGGCTTGTGGAAGTTCCACTGTACTTTGCCCATACTACATACCTTGCATAGCTACAGGTAAGCCAGAAGCCACTTTTATTGACATATTCCTAACACTTAGCACATTGACTGAGATCAGTGAGAATTTGGTACACAGCTGTCAATAAGTTATATTCAAGATACCAACTCATTTGGAAATGTTTCCAAGAATATGTTTTAGAATTTGACCTTGAGTTGGAAATCAGTTGATTTTATTGCTAGCATCATTAAAAGTTATTCACTTTAAATATATTATTAACCATATATCAATTATTTATAGCTCTGCCTTTTACTAAGACACAAATTACTTTAAGGGAAATGTTAATTCTTATGTATAAACAGTGACAAGAATTAAAAAAATTTATTCCCTAGGCTGTATTTGAGATAAATTATGACCAGATGATACTGAACTTAAAATTTAAGGTAGTGTTATAGTTTGGATTTCAAATGTCCCCCAAAGTGCCATGTGTTAAAGTCTTGTTCCCCAGGATGCTCTTGGGAGACAGTGAAACCTTTAAGAGGTGGGGTCTGGTAGGAGATCTTCAGGTTACTGGGGGAATGACATTCAAGTGGAGCTTCACGCCTTCCTATTGCTTACTTTCTTTCCCTTCCCTCCCAGCCATGAGGTAAGTAGTTTTGGTCCATGCATGTTCCCAGAAATGAGGTGCCACCACACCACAGGACCAAGAGAGTGGAGTCAACTGATTATGTACTGAAACTTCCAAAACAATAAGCACAAAAAAAATTTTCCCTTTATAAGTTTTTTTTTTCCAGACAGTGAGAAAGAATCAATTTTACTTAGTTTTTCATGTGGCTTCTGTTGCTCCAAGACATTGTTGTGTACGTGCTGGGGTTTGAACCCGTATGCTCGCACATGTCAGGCAAGTGCCCTAACTGCAGAGTCACAGCTCCAGCCCCTTTTGGTAAGTTTTTATCTCAGGTATTTGTTAGATATAACTAACATAGATTGCAAGGAAATAATTAAAATCATAATTTCTATTTTCAAAGCTCTACATAATTTTAGAAATCTTTTATTCACTCTTTCCTCTGTAAAGCAAGAGGTACAGGTGTCTTCAAAATTTTGGGTCACTAGGGCTGGAGCTATGGCTCAGCGGTATTGTGCTTGCCTGGCTAACATAAGGACCAGGGTTCAAACCTCAGCACCACATGCACAACTCAGCGCCAAAGCAACGAAAACCAGATGAAAAACTAAATAAAACTAATTTCCTCTCTATCAAAAAAAAAAGAAAAAGAAAGAAAACCCCCCCAAATATGGATCACTTTTAAAATAATACATAATTCTGACTTGTCCCCAATTCAATGGTGGAAAACAAGCATTTTTCTTTTTCTTAATTTTTTAAATCTGATTTTTAGTTTTCTGACACTTAGTTATGTACGTGATGCTGAGATTCAAACCTGAGTCCTTCGCATGCTAGGCAAGCACTCTACTGCTGAGCCACTGCTCCAGCCCCAAACCTGAATTCTTATTAGTGCTCTATAACACAATTAAACTAATTATTACTTCATTGGCAAAGACTATAACTGAGGAGGACTCCGTAGAAGACATTAAGGAGCAGAAAAAATGTTTTCTACTTAGGAAGAATAGACTATCTAGATGCAAAGATGAACAAAAGCCATATCAAGTAAGGGTTACATACCAGCTTCCCTCTTTCCTATAGCTTATTTTTTGTTTGCTTATTTTATTCATAAACTTTATAAAATGATTATCGCACATTCTGCAAAGTGGGAATGAATAAAAAATATGAGACTGAGACCTATCACAGCTGATGTCAGTAAAATAAAATATTCAGCATTTTTTCAAATAACCACATCATCCTAGGAAAAAAGGGAGATATAGGTAGTAGAATATTATTTATAAATTGATTATTTATAATTATGTGAAATGATTGGAGATACATACTCAGGCATAACTGCTCCCTGTAAAGCTCCAAACCACCCAACATGCTCTCACTATCCTAGAGTTCTGTGTATCACTCAGTGAGTGGCTCAGGTTATTTCGGCCCTTTACTGAGTCACCTTTTTTCTTCATCCTATACAATTAGTTCTCAAATTCTACTTTCTATACTTTTAAAATATTTCTTGAATATATCAATCCATTTTCCCACTGCTAATCTCTAGACTACTTCTACACACATACACACACACACACACACACACACACACTTATTTTAAAGGCAGGAATGAAATGTTTATTTATTTATTTTTTTTGTCATTGACTCCCTTATTTCTTATGCTCTATTCAAGACTGAAAGTTCACACATTTCAATTAAACAACTTCAGAATCGAAAGACAAGAGGTAACATTTTTTTTTTTTTTGGAGAGACTGGGATGGGAATACTAATAAGCTTGGTACATCAATTCATGGTAACTTCCTGCACATATTGTAATTCCAAAGTTCACCTTGAATCTTGAATTGCATATTGTTGTTCTGCTTAAATTCATATTTTTATCAAAATAGAGCAACACAAATTTTTCCTTTGTTCTATTAGTAATCCTTAAAAGACTGAAATTTAAAGTCATTAGCATTGTTCAATGCTAAATTTCTTAGTAGCTTATGTATTTTTGGCCCATAATATGTTTTCTTAGCTTCTCTTCATTCCTAATTCATTCTAAAATTACACTTATGTACACTTTCTTAAAAAGGTGAAAAAAGTGATCTCCCAGAAAGCATGAAATGTTTATTTTGATCTAGGACTTAAATATGGCTTAAAATGCAGCATGAAACTTATGGTGCATTCATTCCTATGCTTTTTCAATACAATGGCTATGATACTTTAATGGATATATCACCAGTATTCTTACATTCAGAAATATTCAAGTATTAAGATGCTGGTGGGACTCATGGATCAACCGTTGTGCAAATTTCATGTGTAACAATGCATAATTCTAGAAATGATTAATGAAACTTCAGGGAAGGCATTCCACCTTTGTCAAAGAAACTCCATATCAGAACACTGTGTACCCTACTGAGTCACTTCCAAATATTCAGTACAACACAATCCATCTTAAAGGAGAGGGCTGGCCTGGATGAAAGGTAATGGTAATGTACCTTACCTAACATTCTAAAATCTTTTTTTTTTTTGGAGAGAGAGAGAGAGAAAGGGAAGTGATTTTATTTATTTATTTTATCTGGTTTTTTGTTTTCCTCCACTTAATTGTGTATATAGTGCTGGGAATCCAACTCAGGTCCTAGTGGATGTCAGGCAAGTGCTCCACAACCGAGCCAGCTCTCCAACCCTAATATCCAATTTTTTGATTGATTTAGTTATTGATTGATTTTTGCTTCCTTCTGGCTATTTACAAGCATCTCAGAATACTTGTGTTAGACTCTAACCAAAACTAACCATTGTGTGCACCCTGTTATCCAGAAAGTACCTAGTGAGTTTCCCTGAACAGGATGACCATATTCCTTTTCTAGATACCTATTCTGAGACTGTTCTCCCAGTTATAACCTTCACCATTGATGTCTATAATGCTTCTTACTAATTTTCTATTTAATTTCAATCTAATTTTTATGTTTATTAAAAGAAATATACATACATGGTTTATAAAACCATATAGTTTTATAAGGTCATAACAAACTTGTTGCTGTGCAGCTGTCATCTGGAATTTCCCTTTATGTCCCCTATGCTATCCATATCCACTTGCTTCCTGGATTCTGTATCTTCCCAATCATCCCCCCTCTTTTAGTGAAGCACATCTCTTTTAACTTTCTGAGGCATGGTACATTAAGGTAGGTAATCTTTGGAGGACTTGCATAACTGAAAATCTTTTTCCTTATCCTCTCACGTGAGTGGTAGTTTAGCTGGGGAACGAATTCTGATATAAAAATAACATGGTTAGAATTCTTGAGTCAGTACTGATGTTAAAAACTCTGACAACAATTCTTAATATGTGACTTTTTGCGGGGGCATGGGGGTTCTCTAAAAACTCTTAGATCTTCTTTGTAGTCACAGTGTCTGAAATGTCCTGATAATGATGGACCTTGTTTTGTTTGCTAAAAATTTGAAGGGCTTTTATGAGACATTTTTCAGTTTTAGGAAATTTTACTACATTATTTCTTTGTCAGTTTCATCCTTTTTATTTTTTCATTTCTGTCTTTTTGATCTCCATTGATACAGGCATTGAAACTCTTGGCGTGATGCTTTCATTTTTAAATTACCTTTTCTCTTCTGTTGCCTATCTCCTTATTCCTCATCCATGCTGCCCAAGTTACCTAAGAGTTCATTTTTAATTTGTGAAATTAAAGCATAGCAAACATACAGTAAGGTGCACTAATTTTAAATTATAGGCAAAAAATTTTAAATGCAGAGACTCATCTGAGCATCATCAAGATCAAGATATAGATCCCTTCCAATGCCTTACAAGGTTCACTCATGACCATTCCCACTCAATACCTACAGCCTATAATAATCACCACATGTGTGTATCAGCATCAATTGGTTTTGACTCTTCTTAAACTTTGAGACATATAGTATATACTATATCACGTATGGTTTATTTCTCTTAATAACATGTGTGAGAGCTATTCCCGTTGTTGGATGTATCCATAGTCACTCTTTTTTAATGCTATGTATATTCTATTGAATGAATATACAAAATTGTGTCCATTCTACTTCTGATGTATATTTGGTTGTTTACAACTTGGAATTTCCATGAATAAAGTTGCAATAAATATGCAATAAAAATTCCATGTACTTGTCTTCTATGGGATACTTGTATTTATATTTAGGAATGGAATGGATGGGTCACAAGGTAGCATATGTTTAGCAGATATTCCCACCATAAATACTTATTATCTCTATTGTTTTTCTTAATTTTAGTCATCTGATTAGTGAACAGTTCTAAATCTTTTTGATTCACTTTCATGTTTTTAAATCTAGACTCTAAAGCCAAAGGCCAACCTTACTTTTCAGTCCTCATCCTACCTGTACTTAGTGATATTTCCCACCTTGCAGCATATCTTCTTTTTTCACATTTGCTAGCATGTAGCTCACCTCCTTATATACCATAAAGATACGGGCTTCAGAACCAACGGGTCCTGGCCGCAAATTGTAGTATCACCAGTAACTAACAAGTGATATCAAGGAAGTCAACTCCACTTCTGAACTTCAGTATTCATAAATTTAAAATTAAACTAATTATATCTACCTTTTGGGGTAGTTGTGAAAAATAAGTTATAACACATTTAGTATATCTCAGACATTTCTACATAAGCATTTCTTAGGGAGAACTTTACTTTTATTTGTTTTATTTTGGTACCAGGAATTGAAATCAGGGGCACTTAACCACTGAGCAACATCCCCAGCCTATTTTTTTTTTTTAATTTTGAGACAGGGTCTTATTAAGGTGCTTAGGGCCTCACTATGTTGCTGAGGCTGGCTTTGAACTTGTGATCCTCCTGCCTCAGCCTCCTAAGCTGCTGCAATCACAGGTTTGCACCACCCATGCCTGACCTAGGAGAAGAATTTGAGTCTCTGATTCCTCCTGGGAAGTCTGGGGCTGTATCCTTGCCAAGGACATCATTTGTGTGTACACGTCACACTGAATCTTTAAAAATTTATGTGAATTTTATGTGATGATCCATATCATTATGTTTAACTTAAACTACATATTAATTTTATTATGCTATAAAATAACATCAATGATTGTTGATACAGGAAGATAGGACATGTGGGATCTCATTCACCTTGGAACACTGTCCTCTGTGCCTGCAAGATAAATAAATACACCTTTGTTTGACAAGAACACAAACTTGCAGGCAGAGAACCTGTACTTGTGACCTTCTTCGTTCTAATTTGGGACCTGCCTACTATTCCTCCTACCTCTCTTAAAAACTGATGTTCTAGGCATTCTCCCATGTGTCTTTTACATCCCCTTTTTATCGATCAAAAATGTTCTGATGCCTCATAAATCTGGATTTTAGCATCAATTTTTCTCCCGAGAATCCAACTGATAGTTTAAAAAATCTACCCAATAAATATAACCACACAGATACTGACAAATCGTTATTATGCAAACCTCAATTCATTGTCTTCTCTCATACCAAAGCTCTGCTTCTCCATCTCTGCTAATGTGGGGATTCCTAAAATGTAATCTAAAAACATTTGCAGCCAAGTGGATGGAGATGGAAAAAATTTTACTAAGTGAAGTATCCCAAACTCAGAGACTCAAGGACCGGATGTTTTCTCTCATTTGTGGATGCTAGAATATAAGCAGAATCAGTACATTAGATGGCTAACCTAACAATTACCTCAACATGTATTAATTCTTACATGATCATGGGGAACTGTGCTTAGGTTCCTGGGGGACGTAGGGAGGGGGTTAGGGAGGGGGGAAGGGAATAGGAAGGACATCAAGATGACCAGAGGGAGGTAGTATGGGGGAATCTAACCTGAGGGGAACCTCTGACTTCCACAAGAAGTCCAATTAACTTGGGTCTTAAGTAAAGTGAAACATGGAACCATGGGGAACCCAAAGGGGGAAACCATGGTCTGACACCAATATTGGCTTGTTCTGTCATTACACTTTTGTTCTTAATTGTATGATGATGAACCCCTCCTGTTGTAAGACCACGTATATTGAATAAAAATTTTAAAAAATAAAAATATATAGCAATATATGTATATATCTCTAAATTCCATACAGTAAACTTTGAGTTTTTTCTCTTAGATTAAAAGTAAAAATTATGCTAAAATTGCCTTCATTGAGAACACAAAAAAAATAAAAATAAAACCTTTACCATGGTCTTCCAATGCCCTGGTGGTCCCTGTCCTACATAAGCTGCAGCCACTTAGTCCACGCTGCTTTGCATGCTACTCTGTTACAGCACCTCAGCCTCCTTTTAGTTCCTTGAACAAATCAAGCCACTGCTTGTTTTAGGTCCTTTGAACAAAAATATACTCCTTCTGGCTGGCTCTTTTCCATCCTACGTTCTCAAACCAAATGTCACCTCCTCAAAGAGACCACCCTGACCATACTCCTAACATTACTTTTATTTAATCAGTCTATTATTGTTCCTCATAGCTTTCACCACAATATAAAACTCTGATATTTATGCTATCAGCACCTAGCACAGTGTCTGAATCAAAGTAGGTGCTCAGTTAAATATCTGGGGATAAAGGAAGAAAGTATCAGCTGCTACCCACTTCTCATCTAACACCCTTCCTAGGTGAGGCTTCATTTTGTCTTTTGGCTACAAGTCTAGTATCTGTTGAGCAGAAAGCAAGTCGCTGGTTGGCCAAGGCTCCCCCACTGAAGATGGTCACCTCAGTGTTTGTCAAGTCCACCAGATCAGGATCCTTAGACAAAGAGTCCCTGCTAGTCTTGAAGCCTTGCCTTGAACTACAGTCCTCTGGATTGGGAAGGTGGGAGGTCCAAATGGGTGTGGCCAAGGGTTCAATCTTCTTCCCTCTCTGCTAAAATGATCAGATTGTGATACTATGGGGGCAAGTAACAGAGGAAGAAAGAAAAAATTGTCTCTTTCTTAGGAAGAAATTTAGCTCATTAGCCAGGAAGTTATTTGTACTCTTTGGTCTTTTAGCCACAGCATTTAAATAGGGCCTGGATCTAACAATATGTGTTGAACTGAAGGCATCTAATTTTTAATCAACTCTATAACCATCACTATACTGGTGATATTTCTAGTAAGATAATGTTTATAAACAAGCTCTTGCATTCACCAACAGCAACAGACTAAAATATTAATATTGTCAGCTATTCCCCACTTTGACCACAGAGTCATCTTTTCTTTTTCATTGTAAGTGCTTAGGAATTTTTGAATATCACTTAATGCACATAAAATCATGTTTCAATTGAGAAACCTGCCCATTTTCTTAGCAGTGGACTCTTCTTGACAGAATTTAACAGTCCCAAAGAAGATGCTTCAGCAACACTGAACTGTTACAAGTGTCAAAACTGATGACAAACTTCCACCAGTTTGTCAGCTAAATAACTCAAATTGATAAATTAACTTCCATGAGAAACAATTGTTCCACATCTTCTTAAATAACAAAGAAATGAGTTATATTCTTATAAAAAAAGTTGTTTATTTAAAGTTAAAAGATCTTTTAGGACAGAAGTTATTCTTACCATAAAAGTGGAAAAACTGAAGTACATTTATATCAAGGGTTCAGTTTTAATACTTAGTTTAAGGCCTTTTTTTTTTTTTTTTACTATATTACCCAGAATGAGTGTGTACTGCACTTAAAATAACCAGAATATCTGAATTTGGTTATCTCTTTTATAATTCTCTCCTCAACCTCAGGCAAAAATAGTGTTTTAATGCCATGTCTATTTTTCTTCCTTTCTTTTAACTAGAACCTAAATAAATTGTGGCACGATAATACTTAAACAAAATCTTTTACGTGCAAATGTCAAATTTACATATAAACTTGGAGTCACTGAGCATCTACGGAAAAGACAGAATCATATATTATTAGAATTGACAATTACCTTACAGACCAGATATCCAGCCATTATTTTATCAGTGAAAAGAAGTCCAGAAGAAAAATAGGATTATTCAATTGAAAAGTAAATGTTTTTGATTAGGTTTAAGATATCAAAAATTACCCAAGCACAAAAATGAATAAAACAGACTTGAAGCTCACCCATATTGATTTCCATGTTAGGAAGGCAAATGAACAAATCAATATGCAACTATTACTATGGGAAATAAAGTGAAGAAGAGAATTAAACAGGAGGCATGCGGTGAGTTGGACAATGTCTCTCCAAAATTCATGTCCACCTGAAACCTCAGAAGTTGATTTATTTGGGAATAGTCACTGCAGATGTCCTTAGCTGAGATGAGAACATGCTAGATTAAGGAGGGCTCCAAATCCAATGACTGGTGGCCTATAAGAAGGCCAAATGCAGCCACACACACAGAAGAGGGTCATGCGACAACAGAGGCAAGACTGGAGCAATGCAGCTGCAAAACACAGAACTCCGAGAACAGTTGGCCACCATCAGAAGGAATTGACAAGGAAGAGGTCTTCCCTACAGCCTTTAGCAGAAGTTTGGACATCCAACCACCCAGACTGTGCTAATTTTTTTTAATGGCCAAAGGAAACTGATGAAGGCCCTACTCTCTCAGGAAGGTCACAGAAGACTTTTCTGAGGAAGAGATATGTTAGCTTTGATCTCAAGGAAGAGAAAGTGATGGTAGGTATGCCACAGCCCCAGAAAGGAGAGGAGTATGTCAAATTCAAGAGGGCATATGATTTGTCCAAAGTCATAAGTCTAGGAATTAGCAGAATTGAGACTTGGTTCCAAGTCTTCTGATCCTAAAGCCAGGGGTTAGAGCGTTTCCCACTATGTTCCAGACCTCAGAAGATCCTCAAAAGCCAACCAACCAACCATCCAACCGTCCCACCTACCCTCACTGTTCAATTTTCTGGGTAACTGAAAGTGAAGAGTGGCCAGAGGCTGGTATTGGTGAGACACAGGGCAGTTTGCTGAAAGGCAGGAGAAGGCTAGCATTAAAGAGCTACCACAGACCCCGCCCCTGCCCTACCAAAGCACCCTAAAGAAACACACATAGGATCTGCTTAATCACTCATCAAATCTTCTTGAATACTTATTTGGATATTTCTATGGCTTATTTTATTTTATTTAAAGAGAGAGGGACAGTGAGAGAAAGAGACAGAGAAAATAATTTTATTTAGTTTTTCATGTGGCCTTTTTTTGCCAGACACTTTGTTGTGTATGTGGTGCTGGTGTTCAAACCCCCATACTCGCGCATGCCAGGTAAGTGCCTTAACTATTGAGCCACTGTTCCAGCCCCTCTCTAAAGTTTCTAATGGAACAAAAGGAATAAAAGGCTTCCCACTATCTATAGCTCTAATCTTTTCTGTTCCGAATCCCCTATCGGCAGTCATTATGACAACATTCCTAAAATATTTTTCATATTTCCGGTCTCATTGAAAAGTGCCAACACTCCCTTTTCCTACCCAATTTTGCTGGAGTGTCATGGATTAGAATCAGCCCCTAGACAGGCTTTGTTTGACCTGCTTAGTGTTTTAAAAAATTCAGATATTTCACACAGCAGTTCAGCTACTAATGTTTCTTGAAAAATAAGAAGGCCTTATTCTAGAGAATAACTAGTTGTAGTTGTAGAATAGATTCCTCTCCAAAAGGACACACATTCACTAGTTTCTACCACTCCTTCCTGTCCCTGCATCCTCATTTGAACAGCATATGTGACTTCTTGTGGGCATTTGGGGTTTTGAGCCCTGACTTATTAGGATTCACTTTGCAATCTTCACTGTGACCTTACTACTCTCAAACTTCTAACTCGTCTCAACATCAGAACCTGCTATTAACCGTGGGCAACTCCTCAATCTTCTACACACGTTTCTCTTTCATCTCTCCTTTTATCTAGTTTTACTCTTCTTCCAGGGGATGACTCAAGTCATAGGTCTTTACTCAAATACACCTGGTCTACTATTTTTCCAGAACTAACTTTTCATTGGGTGCGCTACTTAGAGTTTCCTTCATTGAATATTGCCTTGCATTGTTAGCTAATTGTTCAGCACACATGTGTAGCCAAAGATTATAGAATCCTCATAAACTTCTTTACTATCATCTTTGCACTTAGACCTACAATATACATGATTAGCTTTCATAAAATATTTGCCAATGAACGGTGCCCATGAGTCACTGCAAAAGAAAACCTGGCAAATTCACCATTCTAATCATTCGCTTTTGGATTAGTGGTTTTTTTTTTGTTTGTTTGTTTTTTTGCTTTGACTTATTTCTGGGCAGTTCCTTACTCAATGAGTATCTATCAAAGAGTTGGGAGAATAAGAGTCATGGTTTCCTTCTGAATTGCTCTAATACAAGGCTTCATGAGAAGAGAGACTGAAACCGGTGGCTAAATATAACATTAGACTGTGCAGGTTTTCTATGGGTTACCAAACAAAACTTAAAACCACATGCATCATCACATTTTGACTTTTAAAGTAATAACAATATTAAAAGTTAATCCTGGATGGCTTCCAAAATATGAGATGTCAAGATAAAATACTAACTTTGATAGTCTCCTAAAGTGAGACTACTACTAGTAATAGTAAAACTCCATATTAATGAGACAGAACTGATGGGAGAATGATAGATTTGAAACCTACCAGAAGCCCTTGAGCCCACTCAGCTTTATTGATTCCTAAATGTCATTCTCATCCTTTAAAATGGTCATTGTTTGTATTGTAAATTTTCATAAGACTGATCATATAATACCAATCAATTCCATTGCCACCATGTATAACAATCCTTTGTGACTTTAATCCTCACAAAGACTTATAAGTGACATCCTGTCCCCTTGTTGATTTAGAGCAAACGGAGCTCTCCCTAATCATCTTCTACAGTAGTACAACTGGACATCAGTTTGAAGTAAAGTTTTGTTTGCTGTTGATGCTGATTTCTGTTTAGAATAACTGAAAGAAGTACTTTTACTTAGCATGACCTAAGAATTCTATTGGAGCAGGTTGTTTTATTTTTTCTTAGGAAAACTCCAAAACTAAAAATGCTGTTTTACCAGTATCCATATTCTATTCTAAAAAGGAGAAAAATAAAATGCAAATGGGGGGGGGCAGTAGAGATGCTGAAAACTCTGCTGTAGCAGATAGCTATCCTGTGTCTCTTTATAGAAAATTAAGAAGTTTAGGAGAACATTAAGTCCATCACCACATGTTCACATGAGAATCTGTAAATGGCCTTCCTGGGGGGTGGGGGGATCTTTGAAAGAAGCCTGGCTCAATATAATTCCTCATCTGAGTCCCAGTGCTCCTCCCATCTGCTGGCCCCACCTGTTTTCTCCCTGCCAATACTAAATAGTGTGGGCTCACACTGGCTGGCTCCAGTCTTTGGGACATCCTTTCTCTCTCCCTCTCCTCTCCTTTCTTCCTCTGGGCTTTTGTTCTGTTCAGAACAGAGCATGACTTTTTGCTTCCATGTGGTTTGTACAATTAATTCACAAACTGGAAAATATCACAGTGTATCATTCAATAATCTATTAGTGCTCTACCTACCTGAAAAGCAAATACCTATCTAAAGAAAATATGACTGCATGTTTACTGCTTATGATCATATACATACGTCTCATCTGTCCTCCTGGTTCTGATAGCTCAGTAGTTTTCATCCCTTGACTAATTGTAGGTCATTCTGTGTAATTGTTCTGTTTGCTGTTTATACAGTCCTACAGAAATATTTATGTAGAGAACTGGAAAAGAATCTAAGGGAAGTTTATTCCCATATCTTAATGTCTTCTGTTTTCCCACTAATCGGAAGAGAAGAGTAAACAGAAGTCTTGAATTATCCAACAAAGGGAAAACTGGGAAACATCACTGATACAGAGACATTATTTTAAGCATACACTGGTTTCAGGCTTATTTTAAAGACTGAAATATGTCCCAGTACCTATGGGAAGGAAAGTTATTCCAAATTTGCTTTTTCTTTTAGAATTAACTTGTGTTATTACCAAACTTTAAATGAGATAAAAGCAATTTAAAGCGTAGAAGCGTCATATTCCGATGAAATTAAAATCAGCATTATTTAGTCAGCAAACAGCTGCCACCTCACATTAATTGCAGTGCGTCTCCTAGTGTCAAAGACAGCAATGGCAGCCTGCTGTAGTGGAGTTCTGGCCTCTGGATCCTGTATTTCTCAGCTTGTGGAGCGCATGTGAGTGTGTGTGTGTGCACGTGCGCTGGGGAGGGTAAAAGAGGAATAGAGAAAAGACGAGGAAACATGATAGGTAGGTGACTTTTCAGTCCAAGTTTTAAAATATGCTTATGTGCTTGACATACACTTGAGAAACCTAATGGGCTCTCCCAAACTAAACAGGTGAGAGAATGAGCTTGGCTAATGGCAAGTGTCACAGCTGGAAAGTGAACTTCTGCAGGCGCACATGTTTTGTTTGGCCAGTAGAGTGCTTCTAATATTTGACGCTGTGAATGGAAAGGCAGGGCATGCACTCCTCATGTCCAAACTGTCACCACACTCCACTACCTGACACTCATCTCCATTAGCACATTTATGGTATGACGGGCCCTGAGGTCCTTGACTCCCCCACTTCAGAACCTAAGTGAAGGCCTGTGATCAGACACATCTACTGGCTGTACCTTGAAATCTGCTTCCAAGCTCTGGACACGTTTCCATCTCTATTTCAGCAACACTGTCCCAGAAGTAAATTTACCATAACTACATGTGCACTGTGTGCAAAATAGGAGCCTATCGGTACCCAGCATATTCATTTACAATTAAACAGAGCACTGAAACCCAGCAAACTCACTTATGTACGCTAATTTTTCCAGTAATGGACAAGCTTGGAATAAAAGGAATCAACATCAAAATTATGAATGGTTCATAAATTCAAAGTAAATGCCAACAATACCCTGCCTTTTGACTTATCCTGGATTCTTGGATAAAAGTAGAAAATTACCTAGTTAACGCATTTTCTCTTTGTGGGATAGTTTGAACATTGACAGTGCTTTTATACATCACAAAATAAAAACAACTCATATTTTGGATTAGAAAGTATCAGATTGATATCCCAGTCCTTAAAAGGCAGTCACTAGGGGATGGTAGAGTCATAATCTAGTTACATTCCTTCCCTGAAATAATTTTGGTTCCTTTGCTATTCTGCTAGTTTGCAATCAGTGTTAGAAGCCGTTTATAGGAACAGGTCTTAAGGAAAAAAACAAGTCCACAGCCACAATTTGGAGGCCTATGGCAAATAAGAACATCAAGCTGTATGCTGGCAAGCATGTTATTTCTGAACTGTGTGAAGAGGTAAGAATGATAGAATCTCTCCTCTGTACAGATGTTAAACTGGCATCAGCTTTGGAGGATAAGACAAAGGTATCCAATCACTCTTGGGGGCTCTGGAAAAAGATTATTGTCTGTTTTTCATGAGGCCATACAAAAATGGTCTTTTAGAGCTTTTGTAAGGATCACATGAAATTAGAATGAAAAAAGTGTTTAAAAACTTGAAAACCACTATTCAAGTGTTAGGCATTATTATTCTTTCAAAATGAAATGAAAAGAAACACAATTTTTCCAAATATAGTAGCTACATTTCTACTGAAAAGTTGTTTATGAATTCTAAATATTTCCAGATGAATGAGAATTTTTTCTAAATATTATCATTTTTTCCACATTCACTTTCATAATGTTTTATAACCTTGTCATTTAGAGCCCTTTTTCACAATAGCATTCATCTACAGTATCTCCATAAAGCAGGAAAAATTCAAATTGCATGGACAGTAAGTGGTGAACCTAGAATGGAATTTATATTTCCTAATCTTGGGTTTGGTGTTCCATCTGATAGGCCCTAGAATTAGCCTGATCATCATTGCTCAAAAATTCATGAATCACAGCAGCAAATCAGAACAAAATAAGTAAGTCAACGAAAGCTAGTAACCAACCAATACCTGCTTTTAAGGATCATTCCTCACATAGCTACCAAATTAATAAAAGAAACTCATAGACACATCTTAACAACTAATTAAAAACAGGCCCTGTCTTTGACTAGTGCACTTTAATATGCAATTCTGAGACTTAAACTAACAGTGTACTTTACTATCATTGCTCTAGTTTAACTTTGTTTTCCATGCTGGACTACTTGAACATATATTCTAAAACTGGCATTTCTGATTACAGACAAATAGCAATCTAAGTCCATAACTATGGCATTAAAATAACTGATAGTCTTCCAGTATAGGAAGCAGAATGTGAAACACAAGCTTATACAAATACAGTATTTCTTGTGGCAGCTTTCCAGGAATGTCACAAGAAGAATAAAAGCAAGTTTCTTTGGATATAGTTTCTGGGTTAAAAGATGATAAAAGTAGATCTTAGAGTTACCACTGTACTTCTCCTATGTTCACTGTACACAAAAGCAAATAAAAATCACAGAACTGTAACTTCATTCAATTTTTCCATGATTAATAAAACCCTATTGGATCAAAACTATTAATTTAATAATCAGGTGGAATGAAGATCCCAAGAGGTAGAGATTTTATAATTTGTTTGGTGTCATGTATTTAATACAAAGAACAGTGCTTAGGAAATCATAGGTGTTCAAAAAAATATTTGCTGAGTGAAAAGTGGGAAGTAGGCAGAGTCTCTGATTGAGGGAGCAGAGTCATATCCAGAAGAGATCACAGAAAGCTGTCAAAGATGTATCCAGTGGGGATGTTCTTAATAATCTAATACCTTTTGACACTGAAACATCACCAGCCTCACTGTTATCTTTTCTCTCCAAAAAGTATCCTCTTCAATGCTTATGGTAATATGTTACATAAGGAAATACATTATAAGTCAAAGCCAAAACAGTTGTAAAATTGAAGCAATCGAAATAAGAATAGCTTAAAGTTAATGAAAGTGAATTTTTCAGAGCAATAAGTACCACAACTGAAATGAAAGTAAGGAAAACAAACCTTGCTTTAGTGGTAATTGACATTAAAAAGTATTAAATGACAATTCCAATACAAATATATATTTTTATATCCCTCTCTTGCTAAACCAGGCTGGTTCAGTCTTCCAGCTAATGATGCCTAGTGGGTTCACAAAGAGCATCCATCTAAATACATACCATAATGGATTTTTTAAAAGATAAAAAAGTAGAGTTGGTAGCAAAAATAACAACCTGGATCAAATATAATCAAATATTTTTTGAACCAGAAATGTAAGAAAAATCAAGACATTCAGTAGATACAAATAAAAGACAATTAATATAATTTAAAATCTGGATATAAATATACCAGAAAAAAACTAATTTCATGAAATAATCTGGCAAAGATCTTAAAGAGTGTGCTAATAACAAGATTAATGAACACAAAGTTATCAATAAAAAGAACTAGAGTTTGTAAGATACATACGGAAGTGAAATAAGAATCGGTAAATCTGAAAACACACAATATAATTATGTAATTTAAAATTATAGTTATTGAAAGTAAAAGATTCAATAAATATGATGACTTTAGCCAGGGAACAAAGAGTGAATTAATAAAAATGTAGCGATCACTGAGGAACTGCCCAGTGAGGCTGGGGATGTTTTCGTGTCTAAAGCACAGAAAAACGGCCAAAAATGATGATAGAGTATTCATGATGTAGGAAACTACCAGGACAAATCATCCAGACCCAAAACAGAGGAGGATGGAGGAAACAGTGAAAGTACATGAAGTGTCATTGCTGAGAATCTCCCAGAATTAAAGAAATCATAAGCCTTTGGCTAGAAAGTGCAAAGTACTACATAGAGTTAATAAGGCCAGACGACATAAGGATAAATCTAGACCTAGAAATACTGAAATGAAACTGCAGAATATCAAACACTACCAGAGGGAGAAAACAGAAATGATCCACATCAAGCTGACAATAAACTCACTGACTATAACAGAGAGCAAGCAACACTGTAGTGATATTTTCAAGGCGCTAAGGAAATGTAATATTAGCCTAGATTTTTACCGAGCCAAATCACTCTGCAAGATTAGAGCAAAATAAAGACATATCAGACATTTAAAAACTGAGATACCTTGCATCAACATACTCACTCAAAGACCTATTAAAGTAGAGTCTTCTGGAAAAAGAAAACTAAGCTCAGCAGGGAGGCGTATGCAAGAAACAAAAGTTAATACAGTAAGTAGCCATGTACATCAATACCTTTATTTGCTGAAACAATGATAATATATTTTTGTTGAAAAAAATTTATAAAGAACAAGAACAAAAATAAAATCCTTGTTGCAGTTAAGGAAGAAGAGGTAGTGGATAACTGTAGACATTATTCATTAGACAATTAATGCATATGTTAAAAATTATGACTAAACATTAATATAATCCATATTTCCAAATTATCACAGAAAAATCAGATGCTAAAGAGAATATTAATTCAATAGAACACTGGGTAGTAGAAAAACAAAGACAAAAGAAAAAAGATGATAAGTAGAAAGCACAAATAGGGACTGGAGTGGCGGCACAGTGGTTACGGAACTTGCCTGGCATGCACTAGTACACAGGTTCAAACCTTAGCACCACGTACACAACCAAGTGTCTGAGCAATAAAATCCACATAAAAAACTAAATAAAATTGACTCTCTCTCTCTCACTGTTCCTCTTCTTAAAAGAAAGCACGAAATAATGTAAAATTCTATCCAATATGTCAGTCATCACAATAGATATCCAAGGATTGAATTCACCAAGAAACAGAGAGAATACTCAATTTGTCCTTTTTTCTTTTTTGGTATCAGGGATTGAAACCAGAGACACTTAACCACTGAGCCACATTCACAGCCCTTTTCCTTTTTTATTTTGAGACAGGCTCTCATTAAGTTGCTTAGGGTCTTGCTGAGATTGACTTTGAACTTGTGATCCTCCTGCCTCTACCTCATGAGCCACTGGGTTTACAGGCACAAGACACCATGCCCAGAGAGAATAGTTGATTCAATACAACAAATGAAAAACCAAAATCAAGCTATAAATTGCTTACAAGTCACATCTTAATAAAAAAAAAAAAACAGGTTAAAAATAAAGCATAAAATATTAAAGCATACGAATATAGTAAAAACAGCAATGTAAGGCTATTTTTGCAATAAGAAAATAAGATAAAATACAATTTAAAAGAAAAGGCACTTAAAAACTATAATAGAAAAAAATTCATACTCTTTAACATAAAAATTCATAGAATTATATGAAATATGTAACTTTAAAGCCAATTTGGCAAATCTGCAAAATTAAAAGATAACATCAAATAATCAAAATAGAAGATTTAAAACATCTATATCAAATGCTCAAAGATCAAGAAGAGAAAACATATAGCAAGATGCTTGGCACAGTGGCACACTCTTGTAATCCCAGCTTCTCATGAGGCTGAGGTAGGAGGAGTGCAAGTTCAAGGCCAGCCTCAGCAACTTAGTGAGACCCTGTCTTAAAACAAAAATTTTTAAAAAGCCTGGGAATGCATTCAGTCATAGAGTGTCCCTAGGTTTCACCCTAGTACCAAAAAAATGTATATTTATAGAGAGAGGAGGCAGGGAGAATGTAAATGGTCCAAACAGATAAAGTTTGAGAAACTAAAAAAAAATTCCTAAAAATGACTGTTATGAATTCCTCCTAAAATTTCAATAAATCTTTTTTAAAAAGTCAGAATACTATATTTTGACCGAATACTATTAAATTAAAAGCCAGTAGTAAAATGTAATAAAAATAAATAAAATGTGTTAAAATTTTAAATGCACTTCTAAATTAAGGAAATTACCAGTGGCAATGAGTAGATATTTAGAAGTAAATGATCATGAAAGTACTAGACATCAGATTCTTTCTTGGAAAACAAGTACAGCGACAGAGGTAAATTTATAGACTTACTTGTACTTACAAAATGAAACAAGATTAATATGATAAAAATTAATCAAATGAAAATAAATATAAACATGTTAAGTAGAAAAAATGGTGAGGAAAATATTAAATATTTATGAGAAAAAAACAGAGTCAGCAAAAACATCAGCTTATTCTTTGAGAATATCAATAAAATAGATAACCCTTTAGAAAAGTTGTCCAAAAAAAAAAAAAAAAGAAAAGAAACAAATTTCAGTCATTTTAAAGTCATAGAGAACTGGAGTGGTGGCTCAGTGGTAGCACACTTGCCCAGCAGGTGTGAGGATGGAGGTCTGAACTCCAGCACCATATACACAACTAAGTGTTGGAAAAATTAAAACCAGATGAAAAAAAAAGAAATAAAATTGTTTCTCTCTGTCTCTCTCGCTCTCTAAAAAACAAAGATTAAAAAATAAAAATTTAAAGAGTCATAGAGATAAAAAATTTATACCAATGAATTTGAAAGTTATAGATATACATGCATATATCTTTAGACAGATGGAACCTGTGCATGTATGGGCAATGGAAAATACCACAATTGATGCAAGAAATACACAGAAATTAAAAAGCAGAACAATCTAACAATTAATTAAATCGGATCCATAACCCCAAACAGCTTGTCTCAGAAGAAATCAAAAAGCTCTTTTGACCAGGCATGGTAGTTCATACCTGTAATCCCAGCTACCTGGGAGACTGAGGCAGGATGACCACTTAGTAAGACCCTGTCTCAAAATAATTTTGCAAAAATGGGCTAGAAAAATAGCTTAGTGTTAGAGCACTTCTGTAATATGTGCAAGGCCCTGAGTTCTTTCCACAGTAACACACACACACACACACGCTCATACACACAAGCACAAATATACAGTTCCTTTGAAAAACACTTTCCCCCACTACTTAGATTCACAATAGGTTATATAAGGATTGCCTTGAAAATTTATCATCAGTTCAGATGGCAAGGCTTCATTATGGGAGATCCTAATTCAAAAAGTCTGAACAACTTCATATTTAACAAGGACTCAAGGTAAACTATACTGAGCTGGCTCTCAACTTCACATATTGAACAGTACTGCTTCAAGTCACAAGACACCTGGACAGGAATCTGTAACACTCAGTGCCTCTTCCAACTTGTGTCAAGCATGAACTATGGTGCACACCTAGAGATCTCAGACGATTCCGCTGTGGCCACAGACCTAACTCAATCACAACAAAAGCACTGTTACTGAATCACATGCCCATTCTTTTCAGACTTCTTCCCCCTGTTGAACATATATACTATGAGTTTCAAGTTTTGAAATCATAACCAATCAGTCCTCTCTATACTAGAGAGCAAAACTTACCAAAAATAGGTAACAGTTATTCCCCTTGGCCAGCTGCTACCACCAGGGCCTGGGCAGTGGGTGAGGCAGAAGGAGCTGCCTGTTGCCAACAAGTTTCAGCATTTTCTGTATTTTTCATGATATAAAAAGACTGAAAATCAAAATTCTAAAGTATGTGAAATAACTAATTTCTGATTTTATAGAATTATAGTTGGAAAAAAAATCCAAACTTCTGGATAAAGGGCCTTGATAGGAGAAGGAAAGTTTTCATGTGTAGGTGTATATACTTTATGTTTTTACTCATTTGTTCTTCTCCGGTATAACTTCATCATCAAAAATATTAGTGATCAAAAACAAGAGAGTACAAAACTGTTATAGACTGAGTGTTTGCGACTCCTACAGTTCATTTGTTGAAACTCTAACACTCTAATGTGATAGTATTTGAAGATGGTGCCTTTGGGAGGTAATTAGGGCTAAATGAGGCCATGTGGAAGGGAGCCCTCAAGATGGATTAGTGCCTCATAGGGAGACACATGGGAGAGCTAGCTTCCCCTTCTCCATAGAAGCTGAGGACATGGCTGGAAGGTACCTGCTGGCAGCCAGGAGCAGAGACCTCAGAATGCTTTCTGCCCTTCCAGGGGCCTGATCTGGGACTCCACTGCCTCCAGAACTGTGGAATATAAACATTGTTAAAGCTCCCAGTTTGTGCTGTTTTGTTATGGTAGCCATAGCTAACCAAGACAAACAAACACCCAAGAGATGTGCAGGCCCTGTGATCTCAAAGACCCAACACTGAGTCTGGAGCAACAATTCAAAAAGTGATCTGTAATACCAAGTGATAAGAGTCAGAATAGAAGACACACACTAAATGCTCCTGGAGCCAGAACATGTGAGAGGAGTGCTTATCTCCTATGATGTGAGGGATCAGGAGCTGCCAGCAGGTTGCTAAAGGGAACTGATAAGCAAAATGGGCCTGAAAAGACAAGTAGGATTTATCAGACTTCAAACAGTGACTGGCAGTATAATGTCCCCTCTGAAAGTTCCTTGTCTTCTCTAACGACTCCCACTGATTCAAGCAACAGCTACAATGAGTAGCACTAATTGCCCAGGGAAAGACTGAATGGAGATAATGAAGAGATCAAAGGTCTGGAAGAATATGGAGCAAGGGCAAAACTTCCCACTCTAGACCGGAACAGATTCTGGACCTGGAGAGTGGGAAGAGGTGAGATAAAGAGGAAGCAAAGAGAGTGAAGAAATGAGGAAAGAACACACCAACTCCCAAGGAAGACAGGCAAAACCCACACAAGTATGGGGATCTGAAGTCAGCGGGAACCTGTGGCTACTTTTCTAGGAATAGTTTTTGGAGTAGAAAAGGCTATATATATATATTTTTTTTTTCTTTAGACAGTTGTGACTGAGACAGGCCCCTGTCTACCTCCTACAAGTAACTTACTATTAGAAGAGTCCCCAGACCAAAGTACAGCCATAGGAAAAATCCTGGGAAAACCAGAACTGAGGCAGCTCCTACCATCCAGCAGAATGGGGATGACTCAGTTCCACTATGATCAAATAGTCCACCATTCACACATCTGTGTGTGTGCACTTAGATTCACATCTGTGTTAACTAGAGAGATGCACAGGACAAAGTAACCTAAATCAAACACAAGGACATTGGAAGGCCAATGCTATTTTGGGGAATGGCAAGCAAAGGCCAAATAGTGAAGGCTTTCAAATATCAAATTCGTAAGTTCTAACTTAAGTTAGCATTACAGGGGACCATTAAAAGTGTATGGATTGTGTGCAAGCAAAGAAACATAAGCTCTGAAATGTGCTGAGGAAGATAATTCATGTGGAAAGTATATTTGACCAAACAGGCAAGAGGCTGCAGGAATAGTAAGTATCCTGGCTCTTACAAGAACCAGAGCCCTGATTTGATTGAGTAAAATACACTGTGAGAGAGTGTGTGTGTGTGTATGTGTGTGTGTGTGTGTGATATCTTCTGAATGAATCAGCTTCACAAAGCCTTGGCCAAATGGACTCAGCATGTTCTGTCATTTAATCCTTAAAACAAGTTGATACACAGATCTCATTATCCCTGCATTAAGATGGGGAAACAGCCTCAACACAGTTAAGAAACTTCCTCAAGTTTACGCAGTACCATCATCTCTTGCCTAAACAATTGCAAAACTAGTCTTCCTCCTTTCATCCCAGCCCCATACAGTTGAGATTCAACTCTAAGAAGCCAAGTGTAATGGGCCCACTCTTGTGCACACAGCTCATCAGTGACTTCCCATCTCCCGTGGAGGAAAATCCTCAAGGTTCTCACACCTAGCTGACTTCATCAGCTGCCATGCCCACTCACATTCCAGAAGCATGGCCTCCTACAGTTCCTAGCACAGCCCTGAAGACTGAGCTTGCTTTTCCCTTTATCTGGAATACCCTTCCCCCAGTTACACACATGGCATTCATCCTCAATGCCTCCAGATCTCTGCTCTAATAACACTGTCTCAGGCACACTTCTGTTGGTGTCCCTACATAAAAGGTTGCCTTCCACCATTTTTCATCCTTTACAGCAATGTTGCCCCTTTTCACTGCACTTAATCTTAACCTGGTGTGCACCCTTGACTCCCCACCACAACCACCACCAACAAATACAAACACCATTAGTAAAGGGTTTTGGTCTACTTTTTTTTGTTACCGCTATAAACAAAGTACATTTGGGGTTGGCATACAGTAGCCATTAAACAAATGGATAAACTGATAAAACTAGATCTCAAAAGCTGACATAACAAGTTTAAGAAATTCATACTTTTAAAGAAAACTACAGATCTCAATTTGAAGTGCATTTGAAATGCTCAGAATGTGATTATGTCCGACATTGCTAGTGACTCTAGTTTAATTTTACATGTATATTTATACACATGGAGGTTGAATATCAGTGTGATCAGCAACGATGAAACTGTCTTTCATGTGCTACTAAAAAAGAAACCCTTTTTATCTTTGCCCTATGTATGTGTATATGTGATGTGTGTACACATGTGACACACAACAATCCTATTGTCCCTAATGATTTTTTTCAAATCTGAAAGCTTTTTCTGACAACATAATTTGCTTTTTGTAACACTGCATTTCATGATGACTATTATCCTCAACTGATCAGAACTCAGATATACTTATGGATCTACATTTTACTGCAAAAGAGAAATAATATTGGTGAGAGAATTACTATTTTGAAGGGACTAATAGAACTTTTAGTTGATATCAAATAGACTGTTCTCTAACAAATTAAGCATCTCTGCATGAAATAGTACCTAGAAAAACAGATACTCATTGAAATCATCAGGAAGTTGTTTTTGTTTTTAAACAACATAAAAAGCCTATTAGCAAAAGAAAAAAAATCCCTTGCAAGACTCTTGGGGAAGGTCGTCAGTCTGCTCTGGGAAAGAGTGCTTGGGAACAGTGTCTCCCAGTGGTCAAACTTATGTAGCAGAGAAGAGATGGAAAAATACCTTTTACAGGAAAATGAAATGTGATATTTGAGAAATCATACCATTAATGAGCAAAAAAAAAAAAAATTCAGTCTTACACACTCATTTCCTAGCAAGTCACCACTTCCTTGAATTGTCTTACTTACTAAAACTGTTACACGTGGATTTATACACAAGCAAAATAAGCTGAACTGTACTGCAATGCTTGAGAAATCCCTTCTAGCAAGTATAAATTTTACAGCAATTTGGAAGGAAAAGAAAAAAATGATTAAATTAAAAATCTAAAGCTAGAGTTCTTCATGGTTCTTGCTGTTTCAACTTTATGCCTCTGCTCCTACAGAACACCTATTTCATGACCACTAAGTACTCAATAAAGTTTTATAACTTAGGTGTCCAACTTTATATAATCAACAAAGATTAAGGTTAATCTTTCTCTGACATAATACATACAAAAGAATTTTCAAGCATATGCTTGTGTGGAGTGGGATTTCAATTTTGCCCATCAGCTGTGAAGCATGCCTATTATGGACTAAGAAGTGAAGTTGGAATGGGCAATTATTAAGATATTTCTTAAGATATTGTGCTTTTGGGAGTAGAACGGTGGCTCAGTGGTACAGCACTTACCTGACATGCACAAGGTCTTGGGTTTGAAACCCAGCACTACATACACAAAGTATAAACAAAAACCAGACCCCCCCCAAAAAAACCCACCTCTCATTCTCTTTAAAAAAATGTGCTTTTAATTGCAACTGCATTGCTGTTCATTCACACTTGCCACAGTTCAATTTTATCATTTGGATAAAAATTGACACACTAGCAAAAAAGTTTTTTCTTACAATTTCTGGGTTTTTTTTTCACATTTATTAGAAGTATATAGCGATACAGGATACAGAAGAGGGGGAAACCTTGTCAAAACAGTAGCAATCAATATGTGTAAACTTTGTTAACCAGGGGTGATGCTAACGCACAGATAAGCTACTATGGGTTTCTTCTATTGCTGTTTCCCCCAGAAGAACTCCCGTGTTAAATGGGTATCTAGTGTAGGAATAACATCGGCTTCTGGAATGGTTCCCCCATCTTCCCCATCACCAGACTCCTATGAGTTCTTCATATACCCTCCCCCCTCCCCACCCCCCTCCCC